>JANHFO010005276.1:68825-83614 GCA_032468095.1 Pareas carinatus
TTCTAGTACAGACACTTTCGTTCTGTGCACCATCCTTGCAACCAAGGAACCTGCTTGTAGCCAACACTGGTTATAAGCCAGGGGTGCCCTGACATAGTCTTGATGCTCTCCTTTTGTTGATAGGTTGTTTTTTTTCAACTACAGCACATTACTGATTCAGACTTAAGTGATGGTCCACCAGGACACCTAGATCATTCTCACAGGCACTACTGTTGATCCAGGTACTGCCTATCCTATAGATGTGCCTTTGGTTTTACCTCCCTAAGTGAAGGAGAAATAGTGAACTGCATCATGTTGGATAGGGCCCAATGGTCAAGACTGTCAAGATCCTTTTGAATCTTGAGTGTATCTTCCAAAGTACTAGAATTTGGTGCTATCTGCAAATTTGATGAGTAAATTTGATGACTGCCCTTCCAATTATCTATTCCAATTATGAAGATGTTGAAGAGCATTGGGCCCAAACAGAAAGTTGAGCTAATCCTCTGCAAGCTTCCCTCCACTAGATGTAGTTCCATTGAGGACCACAAGGTAGGTATGGCTTATCAGTCAACTGAAAATTCATCTGGTTGTGCTATTGTCTATCCCATTTTATTCTATTTTACCAAGGAGTACGCTGTAGTCTACTTGGCCAAATGCCTTACTGAAGTGTAATTATGCTATATCCATATCATTTTCTTGATCCACTAATTTAATCACTTTATGAAAGAAGACAATATGGTTTATTTGGCATGACCTGCTTTTAAAAAGCACATGCTGGCTTCTAGTAATCACCTTGTTCATTTCTAGGTCCTTAGAAATCCACTGTTTGATTATCTTTTCCAAATTTTTCACCTGGGATTGATGTTAAACTGATTGATCTGTAGTTTCCTGGTTCTACTCCCCCCCCCTTTGAAGATTGAAACCACCATTAGCTCTTTTCCAATCGTCTGGCAGAAAGATTTCATTCAGTGGTTCTAAGATCACATCTGCCAGCTCCTTCAGTACTCTGGGATGTAAACCATCCAGTCCCAGAGATTTGAACTTGACCAAAGTGGATAGGTATTCTCTTACTGCTTCCTTGCCTATTTTGACCTGAATTCCACTTCTGCTAGTTCTTGCTTTCAGCTTCTTTGTTTGATTATTCATTAGTTAAAGAAAATGCAAAAATATTCAGGAGTAGGTGTTAGGGTTATATGGGTTATAGTCCCTTTAAGCACCTAACTGGTTGGTTTACAAAATGGTTGACTTGCTGAGTCATGCTGAGTCATGCTACTTGCTTAGAACCAGGATGCTTATTATAAAAGCAGGCGACTTGAGAGTACTCTCTCTCCTTCAATATTCTACGACTCTGCTTTGTTCTATATTTGATCCTGTGTGTTGCCGCTGAAGATTGCTGACCAACTTTGTTGGTGAAATTGCTGGTGAAGACTACTTGCTAACTTGGTTAGTAAAAAGACTGCTTGACTGTGCATGATAACTGGACTGTTGACTTAGAAGACTAGACTGTGTTTAACTTTGTTTATAAACTTTTATACCTACTGTACCTGTGACTGTGTGCTACTGGTTTTCATCGCTACTTCCTAGCCCACAGTGTTTTTCGCTTCAAAATATGCCAAATATCCGGCTCAGACAAAATGGCATGAGAGAGAGAACTAAATAGCTTATGTTTTTTCTTTTTTTAAAATTTGTTTTTGCAGATTTGAAATACTTGTGCATATTTGAAATGTTAATTCTGCTTGGCCCATGTCTTAGACATAATGCACTCCTGAACTAATATATAGTCTTACATGCAACTGCCCCTTTGAGGGCAACCATAATGCTGATGTGGCCCACAATGAAATTGAGTTTGACACCCCTGATCTAAAAGGTCATGAATTAAGATTTGTATGGCACGTTTATAGTATGACAAGGTTAATGTAAATGTTGATTTTAATAACCATTTCGTTAGATGTGCATCCTAAGAGTTTGGAGTAAATATAAAACAAGATTCTCTGCTAAAATGCCTCTTTGGGTGTTCTCAGGAAACTTTTTCAGAAAAGAAATGGTGGTGAAGTCGGACTGGTGGACTTACGGTAAAATAGTATCTTTTAATTTTGATGATCCTATCCTCAAATCTAAAAAGGAGCTAGAATGAGAAAGAAATGGCTGCCATCGGTTTACTATCTACAGCTGAAAGAAAGATTTGTTAGATAAAAAGAATTATGGGTTTGATTTGCTAAAAATGAATTGGAAATTTTACTGTGTGGCAGTGATGAACATATTACTGCAAAGGTTTATAAAACGTTATTGAATTTAAATTTAGAAAGTGAACACGTAAAGCACTGTATTATTCAGTGGGCAACGAATATTGAATATAATGTAATGCTTGATCAATGAGAGAATATGTGGACGAAAGAAATTATAATTTAAAAGAAAATTTCTATAAAATGATGTATCATTGGTATTTAACACCAGATAAGTTATCAAGAATGTATAAAGGTATTTAAAATGAATGTTGGAAATGCAAATGCAAAGAAGGGACTTTTTATCACCTATGGGGGACATGTGATAAAGCCAAGAAATATTGGAATAGGATTGATATTCTAATACAGAATATTCTTAAAGTGAACATAAAGATAAAACCAGAAACTTTTCTCCTGGGTTTAATGGACAAGGACTTGGAGAAAAAAAATGGAACATTGATGTTATACATGTTGACAGCAGCAAGACGACTTTATACACAAAAATGGAAAGGCACTTCAATCTCCACAATGGATGAATGGCTGCAAAAGTTGATGGAGTTAGCAGAGATGGCTAAATTGACTGCTTCGATTAAAGAAAAAAAAATACAAGTACTTTTGTTTCTACTTGAAAACCACTTCTGGACTTTGTGGTTATGGTGGGGGGGGAATGAAACTTTGATTTTGGGCTTTACTGTTTAGATAGAATTGTTTTTTTAAAAAATGGCTAGTTTATACTATTAGGCGAAAGTAAAAAGTTGAACTTTGATGTTACTGCCTTATTCTACTGCACCGGAGGGAGTTGGAAGTCAATGTTTTTCTTTTTTTCCTCTTTTTTCAACACTTCCCCCTTCCCTATTTTTCTTACTCTTTGCTCTTTGTATTTTATATTACAGACTAATAAAATTGTTATGTAGAATGGTATCTCTCCTTATAAGTTTCAAATATTGCACAGAATCTGCCAAAATTCTTCAGCTTTTTTTTTAGCAATAGGGGCTGGAAACTTTTCAAAAAAGAAAATTCATAGGACACAGGTTCCCTGACATTACCAATTTCATTCTGATATCGGACAAATATAGCTTGTATGAAATTCTTCATTGCCTGACATGCAAATAAACAAGGCTTGGTTTCCTTGAAAAAGAATGGTGGTGCCAGACATTTCATATTTCATTTTTAAAATTGGATTATAAATAAAGTTTATTATAATTTCCTCAGGTGAGAAGTAAGACAAAAATCAAGGCTTGGCTATCCATCATAGACTTGGAGCAAGACAGAATTCTGATCTAGAGAAAATGATGAAGGTATATTTTGAATCCAAACAGGAGCAGCTTTAGTTAAAGACTAACAACCATGATGAGTTGCTAACCAATTTTTGCTTTCTACAGTTGCTGAAGACTTCACTTTAAAGGGCTGGGTCGAATGACAATGCTCAGGACACCCTTGGATTTAAATGGCACAGTGTTTTTGTTTGTTTCTGAAAATTAAAAAGGGTATCTGGAATAAATGCACATTCTGGAATGAAAGTTCATACTTTTTCCAATTAAATCAGAGTACTCTTCAGAGATATTCCTCTTATCTCCCCAGAAATCCTTCACCTTACCTCTAGAGTCAAGGGCTCTGACCAGGAAAATATTTCTGACAAGAATATAAGAATTCAAGTTTAGCCTACATCATTTGCTGGCAAAGAATGGGAGGGAGGGGTAAGAGAGAAAAACATACAAAGATACTAATTTTCTTAAGAAACAAATGCACAAACCACATATATATTTGGATGAAGGTTTCCCTTTACCCATCCATCCTCCTCGTCCTTTTGTAGAATGAACTGATGTAATTTATTTGCATGCATGAGGGGGAAGGAGAGAGTAAGTGACAGTGTGCTTCTTCTTGGAAAGACTTTAGAAGTATTTTGGTCCATGTGGCAAATATAGATAATGAGGATTCTAAAAAGTAATTGGTAGGAGCTCTTAATAAAAACCTGGGAGACAGAACAAAGAGCAACAAAGGTAAGAATCATAATTCCCAGGTTTTGGCCCAAGTTCTGGGTAGAAAGATCAAGAAGTACACCAGGAATCAAATCCAGGTGTTATAAGGTTTTAGTCTTCTAACTTTGACCCAGATACCACAGTGTTATGCCCTGACCTAGGAATGAGATCCAGAAACTCAATCATTCTTGTGGATCCCTAAATAATTGGATATTCTAAGTGGTCAAAAGCCAAGAAAGCCTGAAAGCACAGAACAAAAAGAGGAATTGGGTGAGTAGTGGTTTCAAATTCTTCAGCTGATCTCAGCTTTCAAAGGGAAAGCAGCAGAGAGACACAATGAAGGAACCTCCAAGTACATCTAGAATTACATTTTGGATCTACCTGCTGTATATGGAAATTCAAGGTCAGTGTTTATGACACAAATCTCCACTTGGATCAAGAATATCTGCAGGAAGTCTCATCTAGCCTTTCCGATCCAGATGGCTGAGAAGTTTACTGAGCATGGAACTCAAGTTTTCAACAAGGTAGAATGTGGGAGCCAGCTCCTCCCTACTTCCATCTTCAATAGATATTCTCCTTCTATTTGATTGAAACTGGCTTCAAAACTTGAATAGTGACAAGAAAAATGAGACAGGAATGTCAATATTGTCTTCTAGTGCAAAATAAGTGCACAATCCTTCATTAAGGCTGAAACTCTGGCGACTGCAGTACTTTCTTAAGACTCCTTGCAATTCAAACAATTCAAGTTAGGCTTCCATCTTCCGCAGACTTAATCTGTTGAAGGAGTTTCTGGAGGAGAAAAAGAAGAAGATTTTCAAACAAATATTGGAAAGAAATTAACATTTTGCGGGAAAAGAGTGAAATTGCAAAGGTAGAAATGTATATACTTCTACTGAATAAATAAAAGAACTCATTAGATCTGGGTCTGATTCTGAAGCAGGATCTCTCTAAAGCAAATGGCACAGTCAGAGTCATTATAAGACTTAAAGAAGTCTTAACAGGCACCAATTTAACTTAACAGACACTACCAAACTGTTTCAAAATTACTAAGGGTAAGAACTGTCTCTTGAAAACAAGTGGTGAACAACTTACAGTGCCCCTGTGCCACTTATGACATTATAAACATCTGGGTATAATCCAACAGCATAGTATCTTGTGCTGGACAGCAGCACAAGAATATATTTACTGGTTTGGGGGAATATAATTCCTAGAAGAATTAAGTAGGATTCATTTATGTCCTAAGGAGGAAAAGATGAAAATAAAACCAACAAATCAGAAAGGGCCCCTAAATATAACGGTGGTGGAATTGTACCAATAAAATTGCCTGTGCGAAGCACTTTGATTCTGAGCCTCCATTTTGAAGTGTTTACTTGCGGGGCATGCAGACCTCACCTGTGTGCAGAATGAGGAGCAACTGGTGTGTAGAGTTGAGGGATTTTGCGGTTGAGTAGTGGGTGCAGAGCTTCCTTTAGACGCTGGTAATTTCTCTCTAGCTCTCGGAGGAACTCACGTTGGTCTGATCCAATCAGTGTCTTGCTTTTACGAAGGGCATCTTCACATCTAAAAAAATAGTGAGGTGAATATGCATGATGGTATTGGCTTAGAGGGGTCTCAAATAGTTCTCCATCTCCTCCTTCGGGCTATTTACTGATGTCTAATTGTTCCAACCTTGGATGTAATGAAGGGTTAAGCGTGCAGCACACTGCCGCCCCCACCACCATGTCATGACTTTGATTAGATTACCTTCAGTCACGTACCAGGAGGTTGATTAGACTACCACACGTACACAATGAAGAATGTGTTTTGGTTCCCTCTTTCTCTATTGACCCTGCACCCTGATAAAACTGAGGTAAAAGATTAAGCTAGAAGTACACCTGAGCAAAAATTCAAACCAACCAATCCCTTTCCTTCCATGTGACCTTTTCCCTACGTGCTGTGTCAGCACAAGGATTCATGTATATAAGGAGAAATAAAATGGAGTAAAAACACGCTGCTTCTTGCAACAATCCTGAAGCCTCTTGTGTGATTATTGAACCCCAACAGTAATTGTTCCCAGCTTCTAGTCTGAAATGCCATCAAAGGGCAATAGATTTTTCAACTGTCTTATTAGACTTGCAAGATTCTGGAGATCTGAATATCAAGTTAATGAACAGACTACGTTAGCCAGCCAAAAGGAGATTGCATTGACCTGGCTGACATTAAAAAAAACCATTTTCTTTGGTCTACTAAGAACTGAAACAAATTTTTGCAAAACTCAATATAAAAGACAAAATACACAACTGGGCAGAGAGCAAAGCTGTGTATGTAGGATGAACAACAGTGAATTACTTTGCATTAGCCCACCTTTCTAGAAGTGCTGTATATAAAATCAGTATCTACCTTTCCTTGTTAAGACAAGATTGTCAAGAGTACACCCAGTATGTGAAAGAAGTTGCTTTAATTAACACAATGAAATGTTAGATGTTTCTAAGATCATAGGGAGAGTTCTGAAGAGAATGTGTTCTGGTGGTGTTCTAGTCACTAGCCATAAGCATTTTCCATAAATAACTTTTATTCAGTTTAAAATGATCATGGGTCAGGGTAGGAGTGGAGAGAAATACTCAGTACTGTCAAATACTCAAAAAGAGATACTGATCCAAATGAACTGAGGCAGCTTTGTTACTTGACAAGTTGTTGTGTGTAAGGGCCACTTCACCTATCTCCTTTTACTGGACCAGGAAGAGTCAAATAGTTCATCCTTAACCATGAAGCTTTTTGAGCCAGTCCTATTTTTCTTGTCCAATCTATCTCCGTACAGTTGCTGTTATGGGTATAAAATTCAGAGAGCTTCTCCCCCCATTGCCCCCAGCTCTTAAGAGAAAATACTCATTTATCCTGACTATCTCCTATGGCCTGAAGAGGGTTAAAGATAGTTATTTTTAAGCTGAACATGAATGCTGGTGACTTTATGAACATATCCTCATACTTTCTGAAGGACTGCTAGCCAAGCACTAACCAGAATATCTTTGCTTAGCTTCTGAGCTCAGATATGGTTGGTTAGATGCTGCCACCTGCTGAAACTATATAAAGGATTCTCTTTTTACTTTATCTCCAGAAAATCAGAGGCCAAAGTCATTGGTGAGTCCCATATTTGAAAAGGACCTTTTACCTGGTTCTCCTTAATACATTAAAGGAACCCACCTCTCCCCAACTACAGTCTAACTCAGTGGTCTCCAATCTGTGGGCTGCGAGAAAATTTTGGTAATCCGCAGGAAAATCTGGAGATGATTTGAATTTTTTTGTACAGTTGTATGAATCTTGCTTCTGGCGATAACAGAGACAGCGAGGCACATTTCATTTCATTTCTACATGAGGCTGGATTGCCTCCAGGGCTAAGAATTCAACTGCACCGTCTGTACCGGAAGTGCTTCTGAAGCACCTGTCAGCTGGTCAAAAGTGCGCGAATTCTGAGCCCCAGAGTTTTCAGCTCAGTCGATTTCTCTCCAGTCCTGACTTCTTCATGAGGCAAGGGGTGCCTGTGTATAGCAGGGAGGGGGGAGTCAGGTGTTATTTGGGGTGGAAGGACAGGCGATTGTGGCCCGCCACTGAGAGTAACACAGGCAGCGGGCGGGAGTGGAGCGCCAGAGGCTCTCTCTCTCTGTGTGTGTGTCTGTCTGTCTGTCTCTCTATCTTTCATTCTCTCTGTCTTTCATTCTCTCTCTCTCTCTGTCTCTCTCTCATTCTCTCTCTTTCTGTGTGTCTGTCTGTCATTCTCTCTCTCTCTCTCTCTTTCTGTCTTTGTCTCTCTCTGTGTCTGTCTGTCTCTCATTCTCTGTCTGTCTCTCTTTCTATGTGTGTGCGTCTCTCTCTCTCTTTCTGTATCTCTCTGTCTGTGTGCGCGTCTCTCTCTCTCTCTCTCTCTGTGTCTCTCTTTCTCTGTCTCTCAAGCAGGAACAAATAACACACTAAAAATGTGTAATACTTAAAGAAGTTTCAATTATTTTGTAATAATTAAACTAATAATTTTGCTAGATTAAATAACCTTTAAAGATTTTGTGATGATTAAATAAGTATTTATGATTCTGTTATAATTAAATAAGCATTTATGATTCTGTTATAATTAAATAAGCTTTTTAAATTTTGCTATATTAATAAAATGGAAGTTCTCTGATCATTATTTTACAAATGTATCTTTTAAAAAAATTGTATTAGTGGTCCACGGGATTTAAAATTTGAGATTCAAAAGGTAGACGACCACTGGAACACTCATTTCATTCATTTTTCATTTTATTACATTTATAAACCGCCCTTCTCCTAACAGACTCAGGGCGGTTTACAGCCAGCTAAAATACAAACAAAGCATCACATTACAAAGACAAATTATGACACACAAGTTAAAACCATATTAAAACAATTATAATAATATAGGGCTGTAAATTTAAAAAGCCAATATAAAACCAATTTAAAAACTTAATAAAAATAATTTACTGTAATAAAAGGGTGGGGGCTAGGATAGCCCGGCTTGCGTGAAAAGATATGTTTTCAGGGCACGACAGAATACATAGAGGTCAGATATAGTGCGTATCTCAGGGGGGAGGTCATTCCAGAGGGTGGGCACCACCACAGAGAAGGCTCTCCCCCTGGGGGTCGACAGCTGACATTGCCTGGCTGACGACACTCGGAGGACTGGCCAGTGGAAGTTATTTGCTGGTAGAAGGCATTCCTGTAAGTACCTGGGTCCTAAGCTATGGAGCGCTTTAAAGATGATAACCAGCACCTTGAAGCGCACCCAGAAGGCCACCTGAAGCCAGTGCAGCTCGTGCAGGAGATGTAACATGGGAGCACTTCCTTGCTCCCACAATCCCCTGCACGGCCGCATTCTGGACAAGCTGAAGCCTCCGGATGCACCTCAAGGGGAGCCTCATGTAGAGAGCATGGAAGTGACGAGGGCCTGAGTGACCGGGCATAAGGAGTCCTGATCAAGAAAGGGACGCAACTGGCGAATCAGGCGTACCTGATAAAAGACACCCCTGGCCACGGCTGCCACATGTTCATCCAAGGACAGCCGTGCATCCAGGAGGATGCCCAGATTGCGAGCCCTCTCCGTGGGGACCAATATTTCGCCTCCAAAGGCCAGTGATGGAGTCAACTGGCTATATCGGGAGGCCCCAGCCATTCGTTCTTGGAGGGATTGAGCCTGAGTGTGTTCCTCCCCATCCAGATCCGCACGGCTTCCAGGCACCGGGACATCACTTCCATGGCATCATTGGGGTGGTCTGAGGTGGACTGCCCTCTGTTGATTTTTTGGGATGCTCACAACAGTTCTATTAACTTGGATATGTATTACTTTGATATATTTTGTGTGTGGAAGCACAATGCAGGTCAACACAGTAAAAGCAGAGTATTCCTTAGCTCTTCTAGGGAGTACATGGCAGAGACATCCTCCATCTCCATGCTCCAATCCTCACAACCTCCTCACAGAGCTGCTATAGTAGAATAGTTCTGGAAAGCTAGTTCTGTAAAACAGAATTCCAGTTGATCTTCCTTTGACATAGCTGGAAGTTATTTTAACTGTGATGTAAATCAGGGAAATCTTTGTCTAAGAAGCAAGCTTTCTAAAGTTATTGTCTAAAAAACCTTTTCCTATCCTATACAAATTCTGTTTTTTCACTGACCTTTATCCCCTTTATTCCTTAAGACCTATTTCAATCAATGAATCAATCCAAATAGAGCTCGAAGGGACCTTGGAGGTCTTCTAGTCCAACCCCCTGCTCAAGCAGGAGACCCTATACGATTTCAGATAGGTGGCTGTCCAGTCTTTTCTTTAAAATCTGCAGTGATGAAGCATCTGCAACTTCTGAAGGCAAGCTGTTCCACTGGTTAATTGTCCTCACTGTTAGAAAGTTTCTCTTTAATTCCTGGTTGCTTCTCTTCTTGAGTAGTTTCCATTATTTTTTGTCTTCCCTTCTGGTGCTTTGGATAATAAGTTGACCTCCTCTTCTTTGTGGCAGTTCCTCAAATACTGGAATACTGCTATCATGTCACACCTAGTCCTGCTTTTCTCTAAACTGGCCACAACCAATTCTCGCAACAGTTCTTTCTATGCTTTTGTCTCCAGGCCCTTAATCATCTTAATTGCTCTTCTTTGCACTTTCCCCCAAAGTCTCAATATATTATTTATAATGTGGTGACCAAAATTGGATGCAGTATTCCAGGTATAGTCTTACTAAGGATTTATAAAGTGGTACTTAATGCTTCACTATTTTTGATTTTATGCCTCTGTTTATACAAACAAGGATTGTATTAGTTTTTTTGGTTGCTGCCTCACAGTGCTGGCTCATGTTTAAGTGATTGTCCACTAGGACTCCAAGGTCCCTGTGAGTTACTGTTTTTGAGCCAGATTTCGCCTAATTTGTATTTATACCTTTGGTTTTTCCTGCCTAGGTGTAAAACACTGCTTTTCTCCACATTAAATTTCATGTGTTGCTGGATAGGGTCCATTGTTCAAGTTTGTCAAAGTCTTTTCTTCTGGGGTGTTGGCTATTCCTGCCAGCTTAGTGTCATTTGCAAATTTGATGAGTTCCCCTTCTATTCATTCATCTAAATCATTTATGAAGATGTTGAAGAGTACTGGGCCTAAGATGGAACCCTGTGGTACCCCACTGCTTACTTCTCTCCATGAGGATGTAGTAGATTAAGGACTACTTGTAGAGTATGGTTCGTCAGCTAGTTACAAATTCATCTGGTGATGATGCTGTCTATCCCACATTTTTTCTAATTTATCAAGAAGTAGGTTATGGTCTACTTTGTTGAATGCCTTGCTGAAGTCTAAGTGTACTATGTCTGCAGCATTTCGCTGGTCTACTAATGTAGTTATTTTGTCAAAGAATGAAATAAGATTAGTTTGGCATGATCTGTTTTTAACAAGCCTGTGCTGACTACTAGTTTTGACTTTATTTATTTCTAGATTATTTTTTCCAGTATGTTCCCAAGTATTGATGTTAGACTGATTGGTCTGTAATTTCCTAGGTCTGGTTTTTTTTTTGAAGATGGGAATCACATCACATGTTAATCCCAACAGTGATGTTCTGGGATGAAACATAGCTGCATCTGACTTAATGTGAGAAGTTTGCAAGTTTTAGGGGTTATTTCTGATGTAACATATCATAGTTGGGTGGCGATCTATATTGAGAATTTTGCCTAGACTCTTTGGGTGGAGTCCACTTTATTTTCCCAAGTTATTTACATTATGAGCATTTGAATTTACTGCAATTATAATTTAAATATATTTTAGTGAAGTTATGTGATGCTCCTTTATCCTCTGTTCTTGCACATTATTAACATTGTCATTTGAAATTATTTTTAGTTAATATCTTATTTTTGTTAAGGTCCTAAATATGATGGAACAGCATATAAATGTGGTTACCAAATCATGAATGAAGTCTATGGTGTTGTAGCAGTTGTAGTTGTTCATTACCTCTTAGTGAAATCTTTGAAGCACAGTCGGAGTTTGTTATGGTGTCGATAGAGTTTGGGGTCATCAGGGATCTCAGCCAAAAACACCTGTGCCACTTCCAGAGGACCCTGGAACAGAAAGGACGTGAAGTTGCAGTATGGTAAGAAGCACTGAATTGGAGTCAGGATCTGGGACACAAATGGAAAGAATTCCTTCCCTTGCCATTCCATCTGTATCAAACTTAATTTTAGGACACTCTTAGACATCATTTCTTTACTTAATTATCAACCTGAATGTTGCCTCATTCACTGGAGTATCTTTAGAAGGTTTACACCATTAAAATAAAACAAGAACCAAGAAAACAGTAATACACATTGTCAAGATTGATTCGCTCTTTCACCTTTGCTCACAGCTTGACAATAATCGGAAGGGGGGTGAATGGAATGCATAGGGAGGGGAAAGGAATTCAAGAGTCGTCTACTGCTGTGAGACACTGCATCACTGTCAAGGTCATGCTGAGCAGGTGCCTCAATGATGTGGACTGTTTCCCATAACAAAACAAACACATGTAATTGGACAATACTATAAACCGAGGGGAGAATGAGAGTTTAACTATGCAGGTTTTCACACGGGAAATCCAAAGTTGGTTCATCTGTGCCTATGCAGTGCATTAAGTAAAGCTTTATACTTTTGGAAAAACCACACCCCAGGAGTACCTTTTCTGGATTCGCTAACTGGACACTTGACACAAGGACCATACACCAAACTCAAACAGTAAAAATTAAATATGTCCTATGAAGAGAGCTGATCACTTCATCCTGCCTCAGGGCCTACTGAAGAAGGCATATTCCTAATATTTTATGAAAATACAGCAGGAGTGGGGCCATACAGACCTCAGAGAAAATGCCATTTCACAGGGCAGTCACAGATACAGCGAATACATGTCTCCTAGGACCCTCTAAATGGCATTGTTTTATAACCAGGACCTGGAATAAATCAATTCTGTTTGGTATTACCGGTTTGAAGAAGTGGCCTCAGAAGAAAGGCAGTTCTGGAGGTAATCAGTGCCTAAGCCTAAGCCATGAAGGTTTAAAGGTGACAATCGACACTGAATTGTAGCTGGAAACCCACTGGTAGTCACTGCATCAACATAACCACCTTATTTCCACTGCCTCATTCCAATCTTAATCAGGCTGGCCACTCCATTGCATCTGATAACACAGCTCTCCTACAATGACAACCCCTATACAGGTTCTGCCATGGGTAATCAATGCTGCTCAATGCTATGCACATCCCCAAACTTAAATCCCAAGGTTTTGCAGTTGCTGTACCACCTATCCATCATTATGTAATATCTCATACTTTCTTCATTTTACAACATCTTTGTTCTTCAGCTATTATCTCTGCCAAGATAATTCAATTCTGTTCTCACCCAACCTCACTTTGCTAACCAGGTCTGAAGTCTCTTTGCCTCCAATAAAACAGTTCTTTCCAGTTCTTTACCTGGTTGACTATGGTTCCAACACATCCCTGAAGCACCATCTGCAGCATCTTGGCATCAGCTGGGTCCTGGTGGGTGGCAAAAGCCAATTCCTGAGTCTTCTTCTGCATGTCCTCTATGGCTACTTCAACAGGAATAAGAATAATCTGGAAACAAGACAAGGCAAACATAAACAAAACTGTCAGGAGATTACCTTCTTGTGCTTAAAATGATGTGTATAAATGAAAAAATGATATAAAATTGGTTCCAATCCAGGTTTTGTGTCAGGAAAAGATGGATTCATTATATAGTATGTTATAGTAAGGTATATAACTGCCTAACCACTATTACATAATTTAATTTACAATGAATGTTTGTTACATTTACTAGTGTGCATAATTTATTCTACAATTGACCTATTACAAAGTATAGTATGGGAATGCTACACTTTGCAGAATACTGCATTGCATTCACACAGTGCAATATTCTCTAGCCATTTCTTTGTCTGAAAGAACTTAACTTTTCTGAGGTTTTAAAAATTTAACTGCTGAAACACTTTCAAGTTCACTTCCATATGTCATAAAATACAGAAAACTGAGATCTTCAGTAAGCTGAATTTTGCATACAAACCATATTCTCCAATTTTTCACTCCCAGTAATTGTGATCCCTACAAGTTTCATAAACTGATTCTTCCATTACCTCTTCCTTGTGGATGACATTAATGCGAGTTTTGATGTAGGGGAAAGCATGAGAAGTGGTGAGCAGAGTCTTGCGCTTGAACTGCTCATGCAAATCACCATGTGCTCGTCCATCCAATGTAAAAGGGGTACAAAACATGAAGGTGCGCAGGTTGTAATTCTTGTCAAAATATGTGACACGGTCCTTCAGTTCATATGTGTCAAAAAAAGGCTCCACATAAGTCAACTGGATGTATGCCTGTGACAAGAAAAGACAGGTTCACTCTCCTTTCACCACTGTTGCATCAGGCACTTGCTTGCTTGGAGTTCAGACTATCGTTTGAACAAGACAAGTGAGCAGAGAAGAGAGCAGCTCCCCCAAACCAGCACTGGCTTATTGGAGGGAGGAAACAGGACTAATATTTTGATTACCTTACCATTCCAGTAGTCTGCAGGCAAGATATATAGCTTATGGAATGAGAGGAGAAATCTTAAAGACGCTTGGGGTAGCTGGAGACCAAGGGCAGGCTGGGCTGAGGAGGAGCCGCTTCTGGACCTTGTTATATTGCTGCCCAGCCACCATGGAACTCTGGCACCTGAACTGTGTCCCAGCTTGTTCTTGACCTTATTCCTCCCCACCTCATCTTTTCCTCTCCTGGATTTTATTTTTGTCTTGGACTTTCCGACCGGTTTCCTCTCCATTGACTGGTTTTTGTTGCTCTGTTTGTTAATCTTTGGATTTCTCCCCTGGACCATTGGCCCAATGAGTGCGGGCCTTTTGATTTATGCTGGCCCTGTCTCCCATCACCCTATAGCTTTTTAAAAAAATGCCTTGCTATTCGTCCTCCTACCTCATGGCACTGCGGGAGTCCTCCCTCTCGCAGGCCTTGCCCGTCGCACTATCTAGGGCCCACCTCGAGGACGGGTCTTGGTACCCCGAGAGGTGGCACACAGCTAAGGCCAAAAAAGATTTTAAATTACGGAGGTTTTTAAATGGGGTTTTAACTAAAGTTTTA
>JANHFO010005276.1:83714-97092 GCA_032468095.1 Pareas carinatus
TAATAATAATAATAATAATAATAATAATAATAATAATAATAATAATAATAATAATAATAATAATAATAATAATTTCCACTGTCATATATGTAGTATGGAAGAAGAAATGTGGCAAAACACTTCTTACCTAGAATGCTACACTAGAAGTGTGGTTAAGGTCGTGGAGAGTTCATGAGCAGAAAACTGCCATTCTCAATACAATCCGCTCCTGCTATCTCATTCTTTGCCTGTTATCTATTCTGGCCTGTATGACTTCACTTTCTTGTTTATCACTGCCAGGATGAGTAGAAAATTACCTCTTGGTTGATAAGCTCTAAGGAGGAGTCCAAGAGGGGGAAGAAAGGAGGCATGTTCTGAAGAAGTGGGATGGAAGGGGATGAATGTGGGGGAAGAATTGCCCAATAGAAATGCTGTTGCTGGCTTTTGCTTTTTGCTGCTTGTAAAACTGTACTTAAGGAAATAAACTTTGTCAAAAGGGCAGCCATCTTTTGATCACACAAATGGCTGGCCATTGATTCCTTCATAGAAGTATTTAGGAATTGCTATGCCTAGAGATCCACAGCTTCTTTATGCTGAATCTCATGTCTTTTTGGTTTAAATACATAGTTCAACTGTAGAACAACAATGTCTAATACTATGCATAGTAGAAGCTACCTTATTGGGATCCAGTTTGGTCTTGTCCACATGATTGGAACCTTTGATGATTTCCACTATTTCATGCCCAAAACGTTCAGCATAAAACTCCTGAATGGAAAACAATACAGGACAATTTTGCAAGGCAAAAATATCTGAGATCATTCAGGCCATCAGAATGAGGATTAACCAAATGTCCAGTGACAAGATAGTTCAATACTTCCTGCGGGATCAGTTTTCTCATTCCTGGCTTAAAGTACCAGTCAGTAAGGTAGAAAGAGAGTTGGTGTTTTCCTGTCTAGGCTTTTGTTGTAAATTCTAGAACCCCCAACTCTATGAAATAGGTACATTCACCAATAAAACTAATTCTAGAACCTCAGCCTCTTCCTTCACAGTCACCTTCCTTTCTTCGCCTCAGTGAAGTGGTTCCTATCTAGACTATTTTTTATCTGCAGAAGGTATTTGCAGTGTAACAACAATCCAAAATTCTGTTAAAAACAAAACTCAAATAGGTCTTTAGTCCTTTTTATAATTGACCATGAATGGATCTGTTTCCAAATTTGTAATATCTTACAATTTTACAATCAAAAATGGTTTTTCCAGGTTTGCTGCTCCAGTGTGGGGTGCATCTGTAGATGTGAAACAAGCTGATGTCGCCATCAATGAAGCAGTATGCTTAGTGACAGGTTGTGTCATACCTACACCAACTGCGAAAATATATTCTCTCGCTGGCATTGCCCCTACTAAGATCAGGAGAGAAGTAGCAGCAGACGCCAAGAGAACTAAGCAAGAAAATAAACCTTGACATCCTCTGAACAGACATATGCCCCAAGTCTATCAACTTAGATCTAGGCAAAACCAAACATTTTCAAGGGCATACAAGAACAAAATTGAATTAAAGGATGGAGGCAGGAGACCATCGAGCAAAGAATAACATTAAAGGATGATATGGCTGAAGGATCTGACCTCTCATATACTACTTGGAGGACCTTGAATAGGTTGAAAGTTGGAATACCTAAATGTAAAACAAGTATTCTCAAATAGAGACTCTTAGCCAATAACAACATGCTATGTGAATGTGGAGAGACACAGAGCCTGGCCCATCTGTTGGTATGTCGGCTACTACCAGAAACATGTACCAATAATGACTTATTTTTCACCAATGACAAAGCCAAGAAGGTGTATTCATTCTGACAGTTTAAAAGTTTGATCTAGACACAGAACAACAGTCATAATATCCATTTCCACTGCATTCCTTTTAGTTTTCTGTTATATAGTATTGGTACATATTTCAAAAGAACAATTCAATATTTTCAAAAGTTAAGTGGCATGTGGAACAAAATTAATATGAGATTCTGAGCATTTCCAACAACTAGCTTTTCTTCTTAAAACTGTGTCCAATAGAAAAATGTTTTGTTGATTTAATTATATTATATATAATTATATCAGTAAAGTTAATATGAATTAGATACATCAATGTCTCACTCCAGTACACATGATAAGCTTATCTTATTCCTCAGTTAGAGCATCCTTCACGAGTTACAGCATACTGAAAAGATGCAGAAAATTCTCCCTAAATGCAAGATCCTGTCTAAGAGACCACTTTGCATATTCTGTTGTCTCTATTAGCATGTAGCACATTTTCTATAGCATCAACAGAGAATCCCTACTGCTCCCCATCTATTATTTAAAAAAGGAGGGGAAATACATCAGGATCTATCTCTTCTTTATTCCTATCATTGTTAGGACTACATGTTTCCACCCATGTCACCCATGATCCCATAAACAAGAGATCAGGCTCAGCAATGAGACAGCAAGGGAACCCACTCCAGTATTCTGCCAAGAAAAAGAAAATAAATATTTGTTATCAAAGCCATGTCTACATAATATTAGATGATGAGTCTGCCTGGCTGGAAAGTATCCATCAAGCTACTGGGAAAAAGCACAGTGAAAACAAAAGTAGCAGAGTGACAGAGGATTAAAACCAAGTAGCTACTGACATGCCTTGAGATAAAATGAAAGTTTGATGCTGCCAAAATAGGCAAATCACTGGTATATCAATAGAATAGAATAGAATAGAATAGAATAGAATAGAATAGAATAGAATTTATTGGCCAAGTGTGTTTGGACACACAAGAAATTTGTCTCTGGTGTACGTGCTCGATACTTACATACAGACTACAATTGACAAACTGTGGTTACAATCATAAGGCTATAATTGACAAACAATGATTAAGATTAACGATAAGATTGACATAGTAGGTACTAGAGGTCCTCAGTCAACTGAAATGGACTGGAGTGGTTGCTTTTTACACCAGAGGGGTACCAGATCATCTACAGTTAACAAAAAAAGAATAAAAGAATTGAAGTTTTTAAAGAAGTGTGTATAAATCAGTGTTTGGACACAATCCACCAAATTATACAGTCTGAATGTGAGTCCAGACAAGTCTTTCATTATAAGGGTGATAAAATCTTTGCTCCAATACAGATGCAGAACAAATGAATATTGAACAATTTTGTGCTGATATAACACCCCCAAATTTGCCATCTTTTCACAGATGAATGGAATACTAAAATTGGAAAGGAAAATACTGGTAAATTGTGGTCACTGAATAAAAAAGGAAAAAGGTAACAAATCAATAGAATTGTATCTGCAAAGTCCTTAGAACACAGAATAGAGAATAATAGGGTTGGAAGAGATCTTGGAGGTCTTTCTAGTCCAACCCCCTGGAGATTCTATACCATTTTGGACAAATTGTTGTCCAGTCTCTTCTTGAAACTCTCCAGTGATGGAGCACCCAAAACCTCTGGAGACAAACCATTCCACTGATTAATTGTTCTCACTGTTCGGAAATTTGTCCTTAGTTCTAGGTTGAATCTCTCTTTAATATTCCACTTATTGCTTTTTTTCCTGCCCTCAGGTGCTTTGGAGAATAAGTCAACCCCCCTCTTGCCTGTGACAGCCCCCCAAGTACTGGAAGACAGCTGTCTTCTATATAGGAGGCTTATACTTATATTCTTATCGAAGTGAGAGCCAGTTTGGGATACTGGTTAAGTTGCTGGTTTACACACCAGTAGACACCTAGTCCCACTTTAGGCATGACAGCCACCTTGTTGACTTTGTGCTAGTCATACTCTCTCACACCAATTAACCTTACGGGTTTGTTGTTGTAGGGAAAACAGGAGGAGGAAGAAGTATTATGTCTGTTCATTGCTTTGAGTTACAATATCTATAAAGTAATAAAGGCGGGAGAAAATCTAATATTAATAGATTTTACTAATATAAATAAAACATCCAATATGCTGATACTACTACCCAGATAAGTACGGAGATTAGCTAGTCTGGTCACAATGCATATGCATAATGCACAATGTATACAGGTAGTCCTAGACTTACAACCATTCATTTAGTGACTGTTCAATGTTACGATGACACTGAAAAAAGTGACTTATGATCATTTTTCACACTTACGACCATTGCAGCATCCCCATGGTCACATAATCAAAATTTGGATGCTTGGCAATTGATTCATATTTATAATGGCTGCAGTGTCTCAGGGTCATGTGATCACCTTTTGCAACCATCTGACAGTCAATGGGGAAGCTGGATTCACCTAGTAACCATATTACTAATTTAAGAACTGCAGGGATTCACTTAAAAACTGTGGCAAAAATGTCATAAAGTGGTCACAAAATTCACTTAGCAACAGAAATTATTGAATTATCATAAGTCAAAGACTATCTGTATAGGTTTCTGAAAACCAAAAATCGAGTTTTCTTTTCAGCAATTTCTTATCAAGGCATATGAGCAAGGCTGTGCATGCAAACACTCTAAAGAGGCACAATTGATGCTGTGGTTCCATTCACAATTCAATCTCTGTTGCCTTTTACATATACACTCATTATTAAATTGCTTCATCTATTGTTGTGCCTCAGCCCCCTTCAGGGGCTCAGTTGTTGACTGAGGACTTGGATGATGAGTCATTGGGAAAAGGCCCCTCCTCCCTTGCTGTTCCAAGCCCGGCCTGGCCACTCTCCCCCACAGCTGTCTTGCCAGGAAGAAACTGAGTTTGATGACAGAACAGCTGTGGAAGATAAACAGGAGACGGGAGCAGATGTTGGCACAGAGCCAGAGGCTGTTACTGACACACCTACTGCGGTTTTCCTCGAGGCACAAACAAGATGCAGACTATGCAGGGAAACACAGGCAGTGGACCAATCTATTGGGCATCGCCGGGAGTGTGGCGGGTGACTCCCACCCTGAACAGAGGGATTAAACTTCTAGTATTGAAACAGTTGCTCAGTTTCAGCAACTGATTGAATTACAGTTTCTGTTCCTGCATTCCTGACATTGGTTTGGTTTCGGTTTCTATATTCTGGCATCCTGATTTTGGACTGGTTTCGGTTTCTACATTCTGACATTCTGACCTTGGACTGGACACTGTATAGTGCTGGCTGTTTGACTTTTGGATATTAGACTTTGTTGTTCGGATTTCCCTTCTCCTGCATTCCTCCTTGCTGTGAGTTGCCTCAATTAGCAACACAACCAGGCTTGTGTTGCTAATTGGAACTTCTGTTTTTGAAACGAGGAAGAGAGCCTGTTAACCCTTTCCTGGTTCTTTGCTCCATCTGGCCCCTCTGCCCAGAACACCTACATCTCCTTTGAAGATATTTTAGACCTTACCTCAAGTCGATGAGAAATTTCTGCTAATTTAGTGATAGAAGGTTCTTTGTAGACAAATTCTTGTTCATCCAGGTCTCCAAATTTGCTACCATAAAAACCAACCCGGAAATATGTTCCAAACATTCTCTAAAGTAATCTAAAAGAATGAGAAATACAACAGCAAAATGATATCGGTCATTTTAACCTTAACTATAACATGTCTTACTAACCTGGTTACCTAACCCACTCTCAGCAATTCTTTCCTTGAATCCACTTTATATTTATTTATTTAAAACATTTATATGGCTACTCATTTTAAGAACTCTGGGCAGCTTATAATCAATAATATATGCATCTACAATTAAGTCTGAGTTTGTATTCTTGCTTGCTTTTGTTTGACCTTTTGTCCACAAAGAACAATCCAGGTAATCTTGTGATCTTGAAGGTACTTTCAGGGACCATCATTTGTCAATACAGGTCAATTTCTTCCTGCACCCCGTGAAATACATTGATGAGATTCACACTTCATTTCTTTAAACTTTTCCCCAAATCTTTAGCAGTGCCTTTAAAAGCATGCAAACTAATCTGGTCAGCCTCTCAATACATTTCCAAAAACATGTGTCAACTCACCAAATCAGGACCAGGCCGCATCAAGAGCAGAGAAATAGAGTGGGAAAGGAAAAACAGAGAAAGAAGTTAGCAAGATAATGCCAATTCTTCTATCTACCAAATCAATTGTCCAGATGGAGAGAATGGGGATGAGTGAACTGAGAACAGGAGCCTTGACTCAATGATTTGTTCATAAAGAGCCTGATACGACAAATAATTCTCAACTTACAACTGTTCGCTGGACAATGGTTCCAACAGTCACACTGAAAAAGTGACTTATGATCCATCCTTAAAGTTATGATTGTCACACCACCCCTGCAATCTCATAATTGCAATTCAGGCACTTGGCAACCGATGCAAATTTATGATGGTTACAGTGTCTTGCGGTTGCATGATCATGATTTGCAACCTTCCCAGCTAGCTTCTGACAAGAAGCCAATTGAGTCCTTCGGGAGTAGGGCGGTATATAAATTAAAAAAATAAATAAAAATAAATAAATAAATTGGGGAAGTTGGATTTGCTTGATGGCATGATTCATTTAAAGACTATGTGATTTGCTGAATGACTGTGGTAAAGTGATCATAATAACAGGTCTGGTCACATGATGATATGCTTAACAATTACACTGCTCAGTGACCAAAATTCTGGTCCCAAATGTGGCTGTAAATTGAGGATTACCTGTACTGAGATGCTTTTTTATCCTAACATGAGTTGCTATTGTTATATTTTCTATCCGGATATCTCTATGCACGTTCACTGTCTATTGAACACATTATTTTTATGCACTGCTATAATTATAAGTAGGAAACAACTTTCATGGTTTTGCAGCAAAAGTTTCTGTGCACAGTGCAGAACTTGATCAAGTGCTCCTTTGTCATAATGTAATTCATACTCCACCCATTTTTCAATAGCTACTTGACACTAATGAACTTTCTCTGTCATAAATTTTATCACAGCTTTGGTCAAAAATACATTTGGTAACAGCCAGAACTTGATTAATTTTGATGAGGGATGTTCAATGGAAATAAAAACACCAAGAAAGAGATGAAATGCTAGAAGAAAAAGAAAAACAGAACAGAACAACTACAAAACCACTGAAGTTCTGTGGTGCCTGAAAAACACAATTAAACATTCCTGATGCAATGGCAGAGATCTGAGCTACTTGGCTTGCCTCATGGTATGTGTAGAATCAGAAAATTCAACCCAAACAAATGAAGGCAACATTCTGTGCTACTGATCTTAAATTCCAGTGTTCTTCATCCTGAGAATTTCCACACCCGACTCTCTTGCCATGTTGCAGAGTGGAAGTGAGGAGAAGGTGCCTTAGTAAAGCACGCTACACAGAAGAACCCAAAAGCATTAGAACTGAGCCCAGCTGTCCCTTAGTAGACTGGGATAAAGTTGGGTTCACAAATGAGCTGTCCCATTTCTTTTGCCAAAGCAGAACTTGGAGGTTGTTTCTAAAACTTCTATTCTTTGTCAAGAAATGACTCTTTCTTTGTAAACTGAGGTCAGCAACAATTTCTAGCAATTTTGGCCAGATGATTGTGATTTAATATTGATTCTAAAACTGAAATGATGAAAGCACACAGGTATTAGTAATAGTAATTTTAGGGTGTTCTCCACTGTTCATGTATTATAATATTCCTGGGCTTCTTTTTGTTTTTGGATTTTACACTAGCTATTTATTTCACAAAATAAATTCAGAAGCATTGTCTACTTAAGAGTTGAATTATCTACTTCTGAATTTCATTATGAAAAGAATAATTTTGAAGAATACACACCTTGCTACTCCCAGAGCGATCATGGTAAATCCTAAAACATTTAGGTAGGCTGTAGGACAAAAGGCATGTCTCCCAGGTAAGCTTGAATCGCAGAGTTTTTATTTTATCTGAGAAGCAGAGGGAATGGGGCAATGGAGAACAGGAGGAGCATGGCCAGGAGAGTCATGCCCTACCATTCAAAGTGGGAAGTGGCAAGTATTGTGAAGTTTCAGCCACACAAGACAAGGGCCCTCCCTCAAGCAGACAATAAGGAACAAGGAGGGCAAGACAGAGAACAAGGACAATAGCAAGATAGAGAATCAGCAAGAAGAGAAGGGAGAACAACAATGCAGGGTAAGCTGGAACAGAGGGACAGTGGCTGCTTCATGCTACTCAGCTGTTGGTGACTTTGACAGTGGTTGGAATTTCCCAGTAAGAAGCCACATCTTTCCCCCAAACTCTTAAGAAATAGGTCACACTTCATACCCTACCAACAAACTGATGTTATGTTCCTTCCCAGTGTAGTATTACCAGTGGGGAGACGATCAAGGATCTCATCAGCATAAGCTTTTTAAAAAGGGATGAAGCTGCAATGAGAATTGTCCAGGCTCCAGGTCCGTTACAGCATGGAATAATGCACATGATTCAAATTCATAAAATGTTTGATTTAAAATGAAAAAGAAGCGTTCCCTCTTATAAGAAAGGGTGATGTGCAAATACAGAAATCTTTGCTTAATATTAGCAACCAGAACTGCCAGATCTGCCATCGCTAAGGAACAGTCAGGGGACATAGCGCTTTACAAATCTGTGATTTAGTAATGGCAATTCTAGCCCCAATTGCAGCTGTAAACAAAGGACTATTTGCAGTTGGGACAATGAAGACAACAATGTAGGTATGGAAATCAGATCCAGATAGATTTCCCTGCACTGTTTTCATTTTTAACTGCAGATTAGTGACATTTAGGTATACACACCCACACACAGTTTGCTCAAGATAAATAAGATATTCTATTCTTTTCCTATGTAATTGTAATAAAAGGGCTGTAGTGGAGTTTAATGATAAATGCACAAAGAAAGGTTGGAGATTATAGGACTAAAGTTGCATGCACATTCACACAAACAGACAAGAAGAAGCAAGACACATTATAGCCTACCTCCCAGCCAGAGGCCTGATTGACAAAACAAAGGGAACATGGAAACAGAAAAAACAGGTAGAAGAAAGGTAGTTAATTTTTGAACCTCAGTATCATTTAGTCTTTAATTGATCATTGGCTAGTCCCAAGGGTATGTTTGAACTGAACATACAATGCCTGTTCTTTACAACTAGGGCTGCGTAGAGGGTTAATTCTGCAATGCAAAATTTCCTCCCCTTCTTAATGGAGCAGCTAGAAATTGGCATTTTATACGTAGTTTCATTCTGTCTATCCCCAAGATCTCAACAATGAAGGAAAATCAACTGCAGGATCTGACCATAGTAATTACCAATTCAAGACACTGAAATATTTATCCCCAGATGTTGAGGCAGGGGGAAGCCATATTGGTGGAACAAGCTACCTGAAATTAGCATAGTTCTCATCAATTTCTAACTGCACTTTCCACCCTCATCCATATTTATACAATAAAATGTATAGAAATAAATGGAATATTTATGAAAAATTGAGATCTACAAGTGTTTAGTTTTCTGCCCATCCATTTTTCTTTATGGAATCTCTGATATAAAATAGTGATATCACACTATAGAGCCTCATTTCCTTTTCAAGGAACCCTTTTAGTCCTGATATTTAAACTACTGTCACATAATTTTAGCTGTGATAACTTTTAATAATGTTATCCAAATAGATTCAGTACTTTCATCCTCAATTCACACTAACTAAACCATTGTGTGGTTTGTTTGATTTCTATTTCATATATGGAGTCTAAACATTTTGGCTCATTTTATAGATCCAAAGAATGACAAGATGAATGTGTCTGAAAGGACCATGCTGCTTATGTAGCTCAATTCCCTGTTCCAAGTAGGAATTCATTAACTATCCCTAACAAGTAGAGAGCCAATACTCACTTGAAAAGCTACAGTATAAGGAAGCTGAAGCTCCACTTAACAGCTCTTACCATAGGAAAGCTAATCCAAACATCCAACTTAGGTTTTCATTTTTAACTTCTGGTTCTTATCCCTCTCTGTTTTAGTAGAAAATCTGGCACCATTCTTGCACATGGCAGACTCTTGTGTATCTGTAGGTCAATTAAGATATCTCTTTTGCAAGCTGAAAGTATTCAGCTCCTTTAAATGTTGGTCATAAGAGCTTGTTTCCATTCCAGAACTCTTATCATCTTTAGTCTCTTTTTTGAGTCTGCTCCAGCTTTTCCGTGATCTTTTTAAACTACAATGGTTGAAAAGAATGCAACAAGTCGACTGTAATCTTACCAGTTCAGAGTGCAATGGAATTATTCCTATTGGTCCACATGCAATACTTTCATTAACAAGTTTCAAGATTACATTAGCGTTTCATTAGGACAATTAACAAACTACAGCTTAAATGATGTGTCAACCTAGCCTGGGTTTATTTTTCCACGATAGATGATATAAAATGGAACATAAGAATGTTTGGGAAAACATCCAAGGAGAGAGGTTAATGCTCCTTTTGATCATCACCCTAATTCATCTCCTAAAATTAGATACTGCAACAAACCTTGCTACAGAGTGTTCTTACCTGGCTAGTTATCTTGCTGAAAGCATCTTGCAGTTTGCCATGCAGAACTGCCAACTTCTTGAAGTCACGGTTGGCTTCATGGATGGGAATGAGAATCTTGTAGGTTTCATTGACAGCCTCATAAAGTCCACCCTGAGAAGAATGAAGAATGAAGCAGGAATTCAGAGGGCACTGGAACAACCCATCAGGACAGGTCTGACAACTTAAAAGCAAGTAGCAAGGTGGCTGATAGGAGAAATGAGGGACAACTGGTATGCAAAAGCAGTCAATACTTTAACTAGCTAGATGAGCAATCAGGTACGCTAAAAATAGTACTTTGTAGAAGACTGGCAATCTTCTCTTCTAAGTAATGTACCAAGACTGATAGAGGCTACGTGAGGAATAATTTGCTGTCCAATGGAAAAAAAGCATCTGTTACTATTACACAACCATTTTCTGTCCTGATGCTGGAAATGCATGGTGTAAAGTATAACAAACTGAAATGTAAGATTTTCTCTGTTATTTTAAAAATTATTTTAAGGCATACTTTAGAGATAAAATGGATGATAACCTTAACCACAATGGAATGTATTCTCTGAAATCAATTGAGCTGACATGTCTAAAAAAGGGTTTATTAGCTCTTCCTTCAACTAGAGACTCTCTTGTATAGGATCTAGGGCTAGTGAATGGCCATCACAGACCCTTTAAGAACTGAAATAAATCACTAGCAGGAAAACATGACAGCCTTTTGATGAACTCAGATTGCAGGAGTCTTTTCCTAGGAAAATAGCTGTAACCATAATGTCCTGCTATATGCTGTTGATAGCTCCTGCGTTCTGTCCTTAATCTGGTATGGTTCAGGTTTATGTGATACATATTCATCATGAGTACTTTGTATTTGTTATGCTAATAGAAACAAAAACTGCTGATATGGAAGGACAGAAATTGTGCCATTCTCTGACCACTTGAATTCCTTCAGACATTGTTCTAAATCAGGGGCCTCCAACCTGTGGGACATGGCTCACTACCAGGCCATGACCTCTTGCCAACTAGCCCACGTGAGTGGTGGGCTGTCACACACACAGCCCCACTTGCAAGATTGGTGTGTGATTGCAGTGCCGCAATTGGTGTGCGTGCACATGTGTGTTTGGCGTGCGATGGAAGCATTGCAAGCATGCACATACGCAATTGGTCCACGTTCACAGCATCAGGATTGGTGTGCATGCACACCTGAGCACCCACCCCTCTCCACCCCAGCCAGCGCCGGGCCGCCAACCAAGAAAAATTGTGGGACCCCTGTTCTAAATGATTAGCAAGCAAAATGACTAAATATGAGCATCTGAAACCATGACATGAATTTTTTTCCAGTGCATAGGAAGCTGTTTTCTTGTCTATTCTCCCACTAGTAAATCAGCCAGGTATCATCAAGGCACTATACTGTAGAATGCTTTTGCATTTTGGAAATAAGTGCATTACTCACACAAGCCACAGTCATGCCACATGCCACAAGTTCTTACCAAAGTAAATGAAGAAGCTGCTTGGTCAAGCAAGCCTACCAGCCCTTGTTCCGTGAAGTATTTTCCAGAGCAGATACCCTCTTCATCAGGGGACAAGATGTCATCCGAAACAGCAGACTCTTCTAGCACATTGGAAGATATGTTCTTGGAAACAGAGATAAATTATTGAGAGACTAAGTCAGAGAGAAACAGAACGAGGAATAATATGTTCAATTTTGGTCAACTCAATACAAAAAAAGATGCTGAAACTCTAGAAACTCTAGAAAGAGTGCACAGAAGAGCAACAAAGATGAACTGGAGGCTAAAACATATTGTGAACAATTGTAGGAACTGGACATATCTACTCTATGAAGAGAATGGCTAGGGATGACATGCTAGCAGTCTTTCAATATCTATGGGGCTGTCACAGAGAAGAAGGGGGTCAATCTATTCTCCAAAACACCTGAGAGCAGGACAAATGATCTGAGTTTAGGGGATATAGTGGTTGAGCCACCCCCCACCACAGGGAGGCCTCTGACCCGGCGTCGAACCACCCCGGCTCCCTGGTTCTCTGAGGAGCTGAGGGAGATGAAACGCCGGAAAAGACGCCTAGAGAGCAGTTGGAGGGCCAGTCGCGCCGAATCTGACTGATCTTTGGTAAGGACCCATATTAGGGCCTACCTCGACACGATCAGAGTGGCTAGGTATAATTACTTCTCTACTCTGATCGCATCTGCCGATAATTGATCCACTGCCCTGTTTGGGGTAGTCCACTCTCTCCTTCATTGGGGGGGGCGGCGCAGGGACCCCTTGCAGGTACAGATGGAGGATTTTAAAGGCTATTTCCAAGACAAGATCGATCAGATCCGGAGCGATTTGGACTCTGACTGGGTAGCCGCAGGCGGGGTGACGGATGCGAGTCTTGAGGATGTTATCTGGGATGAGTTTAATACTGTTGCTCTCGAGGACATGGACAGGATCCTTGGGCGACTTAAGGCAACCACATGTTTATCAGACCTGTGCCCCTTCTGGTTGGTGCTGGCCTCCCAGGAGGTGATGCGAGGCTGGCTTCAGAATATTGTGAATGCTTCCTTGGAGGAGGGTGTCCTACCTGCCACCTTGAAGGAGGCAGTGGTGAGGACCCTGCTCAAGAAGCCTTCACTGGACCCAGCTGTTTAAGTAATTATCCTCCCGTCTCCAACCTTCCTTTTGCGGTGAAGGTTGCTGAGAGCGTGGTTGCTCGGCAGTTCCCTCGGTTCCTAGATGAAGCTGTCTATCTAGATTCGCTCCAGTCCAGCTTCAGGTCTGGGTACAGCACCAAAACGGCATTGGTCGCGTTGGTGGATGATCTCTGGAGGGCCAGGGATAGGGGTTGTTATTCTATTCTGGTCCTATTAGACCTCTTGGCGGCTTTTGATACCATCGACCATGGTATCATGCTGTGCCGGTTGGGGGGGGTTGGGAGTGGAAGGCACTGTTTTGCGGTGGTTCTCCTCCTACCGTGTTTCCCCAAAAATAAGACATCCT
>JANHFO010005277.1:26556-36951 GCA_032468095.1 Pareas carinatus
CATCCATCCATCCATCCATCCATCCATCCATCCATCCATCTATCTATCTATCTATCTATCTATCTATCTATCATCTATCTTTCTCTTTTGTAATTTTGTGTTCATATTTAATTAGTTTGGGACTTGTCAATCAGGATTTCAGGTCTTAATTTGCATTTGAGAAAAATTATATTCACATATTCAGATGCATATCATGTCACTATTTTAAATGCAAATGGGAAACCCATTGAAAGAAAACTACTCTCTCTGTTTGATTTTGTGAGATTCTACTATTTTTCTCATCCCATAAGCAAGAAAATAAAGATAATAGCCAATACATTTATGTGACTAATACAAAGAAGAAAAATGTATATGATGAGGCAATAGAAAAACATTGAACAGTGTCTCAATTGCTAAGCTAATTTTTTATTTAGAACCAGTTGTGGGAAATCTCCCTAGCAACCATTGTCAGTGGCTTTGGAATTATTTTATTCAATTAGAACAATATTGTTTCTTTTTGTAATCTCAAGGGCCATGTTTTTCCCATCACAGCAAGTCAAGAAGGAAAACTGTTAGGGACGTTTCTTCCACAGCTTCATTACCTGCTAAATACAAGCAATTCTTCAAAAAATGGATTTGCAGAACATGAATGGATGAGGTTGTCTTCAGTTCATCTCTCTCCCTGGTACTTGTGCTTTCTTGCTCTCCATCCCAAATAAAGTTGTTGGGTTTTTTTACTTTTACAAAATAAAGTTTCTTAATTCTACTACAGAAGGTGATTCCAAGTGGCCTGTTTGTGTCCTGTCCCAGGCCTGACATAAGCTGCTGTTACACAGGATTCTCCTCCTGTTGCTGCTTCACCTCAGAGTTGAACTGGCCACGACAGCCTGCAGCAAATTGTTCAACATAGATTTAAGGACAAATCTATGTTTGTCCTATGGTACCCTACTCCTGGGACCACCTGATTCTACTTTGCAGGCATGTCCCCCTCCTGTCCCTGGTCACCAATTTGCCCAGCTGTTCTCATACTCTGTTCAAAAGCCATCTCTCTTCTCTTGCCAACTCATGCTAGAAGGAGAAATGGGGTGAAAGAACCAGGGAGAAAAAATGATGGGATCAGAAAAATTACATGCCTCTTCCTCCTCCTCCTCACTCATTCCTGCCACCCATAGCAAGAGAGGTGGTGGAAAAGAAGAACGATGTTTCCTCCTCCCCTGCCATGAATGATTTTAAAAAGTGTCTGGAGAGAAGGAAGGTATTGAATTCTTCTCTCCTCGCATCCCTCTTTCTAATACAGTGGGAAGAAAATGAGACCTAGAAAATCCACCACAGACCTTAACTGGTCTGTTTATGTCTTGATGGTGATTCTTAGGTTCACTTAGAGGTGATATGCACTGCCTATTTTTCTTTCAGGATAAAATCCCTAAATATTCAAGATAACATCAATATTGGAAGTCTTTCTTCTTGCCCTTGTCTATAGAGGGATGATGGGAGCCACTCTCATTATTTGTTTATTATCAAATTGTCTTTTACAAGCTTCAGTGGATTGCATTTTTTTATTAAAGTGACACATATTCTACAGCTTAGCCTTATGTCTGAGAACAGCTTTCATTAAATAAACTCATTTTCTTTCTGCAGCAACTAGTGAAAGTGATAAAATTAATTAGTCTCATTTTTAATGTTGTGTGGCATGACTCACAGCTAACACATGAGTTCCTACTTTTTAAATACTATACCATTAATTAGTAGCAATGCAATGTTAAGGTACATAGGCAGGCAGGCAGGCAGACAATGATAGAATTAGTCAGTCAGACAGATTTATTTTCAAAGATATGTCCAAGAGATTATTAAGATATGCCTATCTTAATGCAAACTCTTTTGATCTTGCTTTTTAATTGTCATATTTGATTACATAAAGGAGAACTATCCATAAACCAGTTTTCAGAATCCAGTTTCACCTTATCCTTTAATTGAAGAGGAGGGAAGAAAAAGAGACAGATCTTATACAAGTTTAAATATTTTGAATTTAGCCATAGCTTCAGCCCAGACTTTGCATTCCAAGAAATATTTAGGCATATGAAGTTCATTAATGGTATTATTTATTTATATTCCTTCTTGAAAGTAGGGCTGAGCTTTTTTTAAAAAATAAAACACATTGCTCTTTCTTTCTTTTGTTTGCTTTCCCCTATAATAAAATAAGAGGCAGTTACATATAGAAGGTCAGTAATGCTTACCTTAACAGGGGGGGAAACATTTCTTTTCAGGCATTTTGTAGGAGACAAAAAATAATTTTCACTGATTTCTAGGAATTGGAAGATACAGGAGAATATATCAGTATTGTAGAAGCGTTGGTCTTATATCTGGATTGGCTTTATTTGTTATTCACAAGATCCTGACATCATGGAAGGACTGCATGAGGTTGTAAAGTTATCGAGTCCCCTATGTGAACCCTAATGTCTATATTTTGCCACATGGTCAAAGCTCCACAGTTCATGGTCATATTAGATATGTGGTTACACCTGCAAGCTTAGCCAACTGGAAATTGCGAACCACTGAAAAGCATTCTTGCTTGTACGGTTCCATGTGTTTCCATCAACCTTTCTGTATGGCAAGTACAAAAAGATACCACTTCACGAAAGACTTTGTCCCTGTGGCTCAAGAGAGGTTGAGACTGTTGAACACCTACTCCTTCGATGCTCTTTTTATAGAGATATTCAAAAAATGGATATCCTCCCAATAATTGATAGTTATCCTGGTCGCTCTAGTACTTCTTATCTCTGAGGCTGCTTAGGGACAAACAGACTGTGATCACAGTGCAGGTGGCCAGATTCTGCACAGCAACATTGGGGATTCATTGGAAACACATGACTAATTCAAAATATCTAATGCAACAGCAACCCCTTTTTTGCACTTGTATCATTACTTTCTTGTATTTCAACATTAAAAATTAGGAACTTCACAGTTTAAGGACTGATATCATAATATAACTCATCATGCTGAGTGTAGCTTGAGTATAATTAACAGATTGGATGCTGAACGGTGATTTTTATCTAATATTTTATTCTGAATTCCTAACTGGGCATTTCTTGAGCGTTCCTGTCTTACTTTGGCCTCTGTTTTGGCCCCTAGTCTTTGACTGTAACAAATTTGTTGGATAAATATAACTGTAATGCAAATGTTTCCATTATAATTTTAATATAGATTGCATCTTAGACGTAACTTATAGATGGCAGCCAGGTTATTTTACAAGCGATTTTAATCTATTCTAAACTTATGTTTATTAACCATACTGGTCTATGACTATATTAAACTATCTGAATCTGAATCCACATGGTTGGGCAATTATTATTTTTTGCCTTTGCTTTGTTCAGCAAACTCAACCCAAATATTATTGGTATTGTATCCAGTTAGAGTCTCTCATACATTGAAAGATTCTTTCATTGAAAATTGGAAGAGGATAATTCTCTCTCCTCTTGAAATCTCCAAAGAGTTGTGAGATCTCTTTACTATGCTGTGGGACACAAAGCAGAAAAGAAGAAAAATTTATGAGTGAAACCATACTTACACAAGACCAGACTTAGTCATGACATGGGTAGCATTATGACGTAACGTCACCACCACTTCTCTGAGGAAGGCAAAAATGCCATAATTAGGGGGAAATGCATTAAATAATATTTAATTATTTAATTAATTATTTAATTATAGCCATGTGAATACTAGTGAGAAATACTTTCTCTTCTGAAAATGCTGCTTTTGATCCAAGATTTACCTGTTGAATTACATCATCATTTACATATCTGTCCTTCTACTTTAAACAGCTGGCTGTCACATAGAGAAGTATTTTGAAACAAAAGTCCTGATGTAATTTGCTTTAGTTTCTTTCTTGCTAGATTTACTCTACAAAGATATGGACCAGATATTAGCGGCATAAATTTCATCATGCCAAAGATGGGCATTTGTAAAGTTATACAGATGTAACTGCAGTGTATTAACTCCATACATAACAGACTTACTGAAATGGCTTGGTTTTGCCTGAAAGTTCAATTAAAACTTTTATTCCTTGTCCAAGATCATTTGCATCACATATAAGCTACTTTGGTTTCAGAAGAACTTCTTTCTAAGAAAGTGCCAATCACAGCTACAGCTGTTAAAATGCTCTTGGTGGTGACTGTAAATTGTCAAACAAAGTTAAATCTTCATTTCCTTTTCTGGGAATTGCTCAAGAGAAAAGACCTTCTATCTAATTGGCCTTGGCAGTGAAACGGCAGACCTATGTAACAGGTCTGACAATATTTCATTAGACTCTTGTCACTGGTAATTCAATTTGTCTTGGAACTTAATTTTATGTTTAAAGATGCTTTTAGAAAGAGATGAGAAACAGCTTGTGCATCATCATATGGAGCAGCACCGTAGCACAGGTATATAAACCACAATATGGAGATCTACTCTTATGTGTCTTTCTTCCTGATTTTAATCTAGGATGTAGATATCACACACACAGAAACACACACATACACACACACACTTTTATTGATCAGATTAGAACCAGAGTATTGTAACTAAGCCATTGTACAGTAGATATTATCTGAAAGTCTTTATAAGAGAGAAAAATTTGCAAGGAAACAGGACATAATACACACACACACACACGAATTAGGAGTTGGTACAAAACCTTCTAAAATGATGAAGCACAGTACAAAGCAGGTACTAATTATTCCTCTGAACTCATTTAATGCTCTTTAGGCCTCAGCCTCAATTATTTCACTTGCAATGTGGAGGTATGGAGGGGATAAATGAGATGAATTTTAGGGTAGTTGTGAAAAATTCAGGAAGATCAGGCATGTGATGTGCATTGAATAGCTGAAAGAGTATTTCTGTCACTCAGAGAATAAGTGCCAGAGACATTGAGCTACATGTCAGAAGCCACTGTTTGAATTTCAGTCCTGCCATCAACTCTAAATAAATCATAAATCTAGTTCAGCACCAGTGTTCCTGTCTGCAATACTCAACATAGCCTTTTTAATCCTTTGAAAAAAAGATGTTGAGGCCATACAGTATAGGGCAGAGAGAGCAACGAAAATGGTAAAGGGTCTTGAGGCTAAATCCTATGAAGAATAGCTAGGGGAATCAGGTATGCTTGGCCTAATGAAGAGAAGACCTAGAAGAGACATGATAGCAGTCTTCCAATACTCGAAATGCTGCCACAGGAAAGAGGGCATTGATTTATTCTTCATAGCACCTGAGAGGAGAACAAGAAACAATGAGTTTCTCTCCTCTCCTCTGGGGAAGATCCAACTTGAAAATAAGAAAGAATTTCCTGATGCTAAAAACTATTTCGCAGTGGAACAACTTACCTCCCAGAGCTGTGGCTACACCATTGCTGAAGGTGTTCAAGAAAAGATTGGACAACCATTTTTTCCAAGATGGTATAAATGCTCTTGCATTGGACAAGGAGTTGGATTAGAAGACCTCTATGGTTTCTCCCAGTCTTATGATTCTTATGATACCCAATTTGAGATGTGTAGACCCTCAGCTATCTGATTTTTTGACTTCTGGTTCTGTTCCTTACTGAGCGGGGGTGAGGCAGCCGAAGCTCTGGTGGCCAAAGTCCCTTTCTTCACTGTTTCAGGGATTATGAGAGTCCCTAGAACATCTTGTAGGGGTGTCCAAAGAGAGGGTGCAACAGAGGAGTGAATCTGGTGACGGCCGATACGATGGCTGCTGTTTTGACCCTTTTTCGTCGGGTGGGCAAAGAGGCGCTTGTCGCCATTGAAAAATGAAACTAACAGCAAGACAGAAGCAACCCAAGAAACAAAGACAGCTGTGTGAGAGACTAAATTTAAATATTAAGTTACCAGTCAAGATGAAAATGAACTCAGAAAGGTACTCCCCTCTACAAATTGGTTCCCCATAAAGACTAAAAAGCAGTGATCAGGCACATATGGGGAGGAACACTCTATGGAAGAAGATGGCGGATAAAAATAAAATAGAAAGAACCACCTCTGGAAATTTAAAGAGAGCCTTTCTGAAAATAATTGAGTATAATCAACTGAAAACTAACTAATTGATCTATCACTTCGTAAGGAAAAAAAGAGGAAACTTTAAACAAGAAACGGATTTGAAATTTATAAAAAATTGAGGTTTAAAAATCAGTGACTGAAATTCAAAGACTGATATCGGAAGGAGAAAAAATAAAGTGGATTATAATTCGAATGGTTAGAGAAAACAGAATGGAATTGATAAAAGAAGAAAAAATAATGGATCAAGAACAATCTCCACAAGAAATTATAAGAATTCTTTTATCTATATAATGTTATAATGCCTTCCATAAGGTAATTAAAACTTAAATATTTGGATTATATTTATTATTGTATGCATCTAATTGTTGTTTATAATGAAATGATAAGAATTTTAAACACCAGTCTCATATTTCTATGGAGTAAAATGTTAAAAATTAAATGGATATAGGAGTAATAGAGATAAATAATTTAAAGAAAGTAAAAATGAAAGTGACAACTTGGAAATGTTTAAAAGTTGATGTTTTACATATGTATTTTGGATTAATTTAAAAGGTACCTTCTGGGAAGAGTTACTTAAGGTGGAAAGAGTAAGGAGGGAAAAAGTGATAGAAAAAGAAAAATTGGGTACCCCCATAAAAAGTAGGTAAAATTAAAAAGAAAATGAAAAAAATAGTAGATTGTGACAAGTTGTAAAACAAGAATGGCAAAGAAAGATAGAAAGAAAGAAGAGAAAGGGAGGAAGGAAGAAGAAGAGTAAAAAAAAGTTTAGAAAGAAAGGACAAGATGGAGAGGGAAGCGTGGGGAGAAGGAGAAGGAAAACAATAAGAAAGGAAATGGAAATTTGTGAAATGTGGAGATTGTGTTATGAAAGATTTTAAACGATAAATGATATAAAATTTAAATATGAAATATATTGTTCAATTTTCTATATTGGGTGTAACTCCCCTGACTCTAACTATTCACTCTTGTCACGGATGTAATGAAAGTTAGCAAAGGGAAAACAATAAAAAAATATTTTAAAAAATACAATCTGATTTTTAAAAATTTCAGTATCATTATGAAACCGGAATGGGAACATGTGAAGATGGAAGGAACTCCATGCTTTTTACAGTGAGATATTTCTTCTTTTCTTTGGCACATCTTCAACCTTTTTATGCACACTGTGTAGCTAAGGACAAACATTAGCCAGACCTTTCTTGCAACCACTACTCATCCTGCCTTTTACCCTCCGGGCTCTGAAAAGAATTTGTAGCGGGATTTCATATAAATCTCCAGATGAATCTAGAGATGAATATTTTAAAAATCCTGGGCAAGTGTGCCAAAAGAAGGGAAATTGATTCTGACACATTGAAATACCTTCGTCCAGAATATTTATACTTTCCAATGGATTTTATTCCCTTATGGGTGTTTTGGGGTCTTTTTTGTTTTCCAACTTGTTTTCAGAAAAGGATTTGCTTTCCTGATATGCTTGATACTCCTCAGGCTCTCTTCTATTTTGACAGTAATTTTAGAGACTGTTTATATTTAGGATTATGATTTTACTAATCTAACTTGAAAGTAAATCCACATATAGCAATGAGGCTTACTTCTCAGTAAATATGTTTAGCATCAAGTTAGTAACTTGCACATTTCGTTATACGTTAGAAACCACAACGTCTTTGCACTATGATCTTCTGGATAAAAACACAATGCAGGTTAAGAAAATGCTTTCTCGATGTTCAAAATAAAACTGCTCACTCATGTTAATGTATAGCTGGTAAAGGTAACAAATTCTGTTTAAGGAAATTCTTTCTCCCTGCTGAATCGTGGAAATAAATCTTTTGGCCATGACCTTTTAAAGTGAAGCTTATAAAAGAAACCTAAAAAGAAGCTGATTCTCATTTTATTAATAAAATAAAATACATTTCTTTCACTGTAAGAGAAGGCCCTAAATAGGTTTTGTCAGCAATACAAGTTAAGAGGATCTCCTTTTGATTCCAATGAATGGTTTTGTGTACAGCTTGATCTAGATTTAGATGCAAGCAACCAAGTTGACAAAAGTAGACTCATCTTGTCCACGTAACAGGCCACCTTGTTAAATAATGTAGACCCATCCCTGAGAAAGTGGGTCTTCCTTCAAATCAACAAGAGTCCATTTGCATGAGAAGAGCATCATTTGCATGGAAAAGGCCTCTCCTCAATATTTCAATGATCTTCTATCTCAGCCCTTTCCTTATAGACAATAGACCAAATTCCCTTGTTTTTTCTGTAACCTTTAGAAGGGTGGAAACCTGCCAGAGGGAGAAGGTACTAAACAAATCTGCTCCAACACATTTTTAATACTTTGATTCAGAAAATGTATATCCTGCCCCTCAATTTGTGTAACATTCAAAACTGCTTACAGTGATTAAAAAAAATGCAATCAATAAAACATAGGAATTAATAACAGACATTTAAAATGTAACAAAGACATTTATCCAGTTACATTCATTTTTGGCATTAATATAAATAGATAATGAAAAAAATCATTTGTTTCTTTTTGATAACCATATATAAATAGATATAAAATACACGCATCTTGATTATTTATTCTAAAGTACTTATAACCCACTCTAATCTCGGATGATTCGAGCTGGCATAAAGATTCATCCAAAAATACTTTTAAACTAGAATGTTTTACTGTCTTTCAATTTTTGTGAGCCGGATTTAAATTAACATCTGTAAAGAAGAAACTGCAATAATAATATTGGACCCTAGCATATAGTTATATTTTTTCTTTTTTGTAAATTACACATTACATCAAGATACATATTAATTAATGTGGTCACATATCGTACTAAGCCATAATGTGTTTTGGATTTGGCTTAGGATGTTACATCATTCTAGCCATTGTGATTTGCAAAACTAGATTTGGGACCGAATGTTAGAAGAATATATTAAAGAGTTTTATAAGTACAAAAAGCAAAAAAAAGGAAACAAGAAAAAACATTTTTATAACCTCTCCCTTCTCCCTCTGACCCCCCTCCCTTCCTCCCCGACTTCCCAAAGCAAGATATAGAATATAACATTTAACAAATATATGCTAAATTATGCTAATAAATCTAATAGCAAACCCCTCACTTCCCATTGTAACCTTAACTCCCATATTATAAAAATACAAATATGATAATAATCTCTATTCTAATCATTCATAAGCTACATAATACTTCTTAATCTGATACTTGTTTTGAATATAGTCAATCCACCTTCTCCAGTCTTGCATGTATCACTCTTGAGAACAGTCTTTCAAATATGCTGAAATTTTGGGCATCTCTGCTAAGTTCGTTACTTTTAGTGTCCATTCTTCGATAGTAGGTAATTGTTCCTTCTTCCAGTACTGTGCGATCAAAAGTCTCGCTGCTGTTATTAGATTTAAAATCAGCCTTGTTTTCCTCTACTGTGCAATCTGTAGTTATACCCAATAAAAACAATTGTGGAGTAAATTTTATCCTTTTTTTTTCAAAACATTCTGCATAATCCACCATATTCTTATCCAAAATGCTTTAACCTTTTTATAAGTCCACCAAATGTGAAAATAAGTAGTATCTTCACAACCACATCTCCAACATTTAACTTGAAAATTTGGATACATATTTGCTAACTATTTAGGGTCCAAATGCCATTTATAAAACATTTTATAAACATTTTCCCTCAAATTCTGTGCCTGTGTAAATTTTACATTAGTCACCCAAATTTTTTCCCAAGTATCCAACATTATAGGTACCTGAATATTTTGTGCCCATTTTATCATACAGTCTTTAACCAATTCTGTTTCTGAATCTATCTCTATCGATGCATTGTACAATCTTTTAATATGTGATTGACTCTGATCTCTAATTTGCTTTTCCAAATTTTCATCCTTGTATGCGATACTAATTCTTTGGTCCTCTTTCCATCTGGTTTGCAACTGTCCATACTGAAACCATGAATTAACTATTCCTTCTTCTTTCACAATAGCTAATGATTTGAGCTGCAATCTTCCTCCTTCTACAGAAAGAAGTTCTTTATAAGTAACCAAATACAGTTTTTGTGCAATATGTATTTTCCCTATTGTGTGTCTGGGAATTACCTATATAGGAATTTTACCATTTAATTTATATTGATACTTCTTCCAGACACGCAACAAATTCCTGAAATTTGTCCCTTAAAAATCTTGTCGACCTTCCTGTTATAAAATAAATAAGCATGCCAACCATGTAATAAATCAAAACTTTCTATATTCAAAATTCTTACTTGTGTTGAATTAAACCAATCACTGATTGCAGATAGGGCTGCTGACTCATAATATAATCTTAAATTGAGCATTTTGAGACCACCCCTCTCTCTTGTATCTTGTATTATTTTGAGTTTTACTCTTGGTCTCTTGCCCAACCATATA
>JANHFO010005278.1:0-11185 GCA_032468095.1 Pareas carinatus
CTACTTACAGTTTTGTCTCTTGCTGAAATATAAGGCATCTCCCGAAAATAAGACCTCTCCGATAATAAGGCCTCCCTTCCAGTGCAGCCAAAGCAGGCAGGAAGTTCTCGGTGGAAAAATAAGACACCCCCTGAAAATAAGACCTAGCGCATCTTTGGGAGCAAAAAATAAGACAGTGTCTTATTTTCGGGGAAACACGGTATAAGCTGAAACAGTCCCCCTCATTTATCCCAGAGGCAGAGCTGATGGAAACCTTTCATCCAGAGTCTTTTTGAAGATAGGTTTAACTTCTAGTTAAGTTCTGAGTTGCTGGTAAGGCGCATGATATCGTTGATGCGGCCTAGTTAAACAATGGTCTAATTTCTCATTAAAACCTTCTCAAAGTACAAAACTCAGTGGCTGCACAGCCACCCTCTAGGAACTTAGGGTTGCTAAATTCTTTCATTTCTAAGCAGGGAGGTCTTAAGCAGCATTCCAGTATTTGAGGGGCTGCCACAAAGAAGGAGGGGGTCAACTTAGTCTCCTGAAGCCCCTGAAGGCAAGACAAAGAAGCAAGAGATGGAAACGAATCAAGGAGAGAAGCAGCCTGGAATTAAGGAGAAACTTCCTGACAGTGAGAACAATTAACCAATGGAACAGCTTTGTCTTCAGAAGTTGTGGGTGTTTCATCACTGGATGTTTTTAAGAAGACACTGGACCCCATAGGGTCTCCTGCTTGAGCAGGGGGTAGAACTAGATGACCTCCAAGGTTCTTTCTTCTATTCTATTAATTTTTTAAAGCCGAGTTAGTTGCTAAGATCCAGTGTCTCAGGACAAAAAATAATAATAATCCAAAATGCAAGTTGACCAGGAGGTGGCAGAAGATGCTTGCTGAAAAACGCTTCTATATTGTGCGGATCCTCTCTCGGATTTTAGGTAATAAAGGAAAGGAAAAAAAACGTGAAAGTGTCATCTCACGGGATGAAAGGAGGAAGAGTGGTTTATTTAAGAGGAAGTGAGGGGAAACAGCGAAGAAAGAAAACCAAGGCTTCACAGCGGGTATAAACAAAGAAGTAAAGAAACAAAGCAGGATTGTCTTTGGCTGAAGACTCTACAGAGGTCAACCTAACAAGGGATGACTTCATTGTTAGGCTGCTTGTCAATCTTGTTCATCTCCCCAGCTCTTCCTTCTTTCTCTTAAATGAATCGCTCTTTCTCCTCTCGACTTGTCGTCCATTAAACACCCCTTGGTTAACTATCAACTGCTATAAATATTAAATATTAAATATTAGGTGGGCTGAAGGTTCTAAAGGTTCTTTCAGACTGGGGAAAAGTAAGATTGACTTGCCACCAATGGAGCGGCAGGAAATCAAACTGATATTCATAGAGACTTGTGCACTTCCAAGAGACTAATTGTGGCCACAGATCAATGAGTAAGAATTCTCAGTCTGCATCAGAATCTGGAGACACACTGAAGTTCCTTGGGAATTGGGGTTCTGCAGTTCTCGATCAATGGCGCATTCATCAGATTAAAACTGTTCCATTAAAGGTCAGTCCATCTCCAAAGAGATCTTCTATTACTTTAAGGCTACCAGGAGTATTCCAAAAGCATAACATAAAGAGAGTCCACATTAGGACGGTCAACTGCAATCATGAAATTCCATCCCCGCTCAAAGAAGAATCTCTATGAAAGCATCCCAGACTAGAAGTTGACTAACAGAATAACAGAGCTGAAAGGGATCTTGGAGGTCTTCTAATCCAATCCTATACCCTATACCATTTTGGACAAATGACTTCTAATCTCTTGAAAACCTCCAGTGGTGGAGCAACCACAACTTCAGGAGGCAAGCTGTTCCACGAATTAATTGATCCCACTGTGAGGAAATTTCTCTTTAGTTCTCGATTGGATCTCTCTTTGATAATTTTCCACCCACTGCTTCTTGTCCTGCCTTCAGGTGCTTTAGAGAATAAGTCAATTTCGTCTTCTCTGTGGCAACCCCTCAAGTGCTGGAAGACTGCTATCACATCAGTCCTTCTGGATCTAGGGGTGGATATTGATAAATTGGTAGAGTGCCATTTATCAGAGTTTGTCCTGTTGCCCAGTTCCTTTACAAATGGTCTTGTGCCTAGTTTGAGGGCCAGTAGGGCGTGGACAATTGTCTAGCATCAGTCTACCATTTTAATAATGGTAAGCAGAGTACCAAATACTTATACAAGCACAACCAGTGATCATTGAACATCCCAAGAGCAGCAACTCCAACAACTGAGATTTTGCCCACCTGACGTCTGATGCTTCTCTATTACTTCCCTTTCATTACCCAAGTTGAGGTGAAGGCGTACTTATCTCTCCATGGACCTGTGTCCAGCACTTCCCATGGTGCCAAAGCGGACCAAAATGTCAACAGCTGCATATCAACTCACACATAGCTGAGATGAGATGCTCATGGCTACTAACTGGGTGGTTCATAGATGACCGAACAATTAAACCTCAACCACAGCGTCATAGGCATGGATAGTAAGCTCTACTTGACATTGGCTTGGTCTTAAGAGAGTTCACACCATGTTCTTCTCAACTCACATCAAGGTTGCTACTTGTGCTTTTAAGGCCAAGAACCATATTGCTGAGTGTGAAGGGGAGCCAGATACTAGATATAGTGTTGAGTTTGAATTCCACCCACCTGAATCCTCAGATAGGATAACTTTTTCGTTGAGCAGTGTTAGAAGAAAAATCCGGTATGGTTCCAAGATGGGAAATAAGATGCTGAAGAAATGAATTGGAAGCAGCTGCATGAGAGGAGGCCTCCATTTTATTTAGTGAACCAGAGGCAGACAGTGGCAGAAATGCCTTTGGGATAGCAGACAAAGCTAGTTCAGTAGGTTTGTGGATTTTTTTATACTTTTCCAGTACATTTCACAAGCGTTTGTTTACATTTCTTTGCCTTTTATTATTTAATTTGTTTTACGTGACTCCTATGAATTAGGCAAACTGGTGATTCTACCCTGGGGTTGGGGAGGTGTAAATCCTAAAAGCTCGCTTTCTTTACTTAATCCAGTCAATTAGTTTTGATTAGTTCTTGCTTCTTTTCTAGGATTTCGCTGTTCAAATATTGCTGCTATTGTGCTTTCTTGGTGATCAAGAGAAACCTGCATTGTCTCTGCTTTTGCAATAGCAGAGAGGCTCAAATGCAACATTGTTTAAACTTACATAGACTGGCTATTGCCCGCAGCTAATTCCTTCAGCTGAATGAAGAAGAAGAAGAAACAGAGCCAGTGTTCTTTTACTTTGGGAGGTTTTTGTGCTCCTTCCCTGACTTTTGGGTTGGTCTTTTGTAATTTTGGGGTGAAGGAAATGGCAGTTGGGGGGTTCCAATCTCTTCCTACAGCAGATTTCAACCAGTCTCCCTGTAAACGTGAAGAACACCTGAGGAACTACTAGTTCCTCATTCATATTACTGTGCTACAGCTAGTTTGTCAAAAGTCAACTAATATCCATCAAGGGATGGCCGGCTAGAGGCAGAATGAAGAATCAACTGCTCCCTCTCTGCCATGAGCTTCTTCCTCTCTGTAATGTTTGCAAGGGGGTTCTGGACTCACTCCTCAAAAAAAAAATTAAAATAATATTTTAAAGGCTTCAGCAGAAACCAATTTCTCATGGAACTAAAGAGGCAAGAGAAAGTACAAATTAATCGACTAAAATTATTTGGTTATCTGAACTCGTGGTGGCACGTGTGACATTGTTTTATGGTTTAGTGAATTGCAATCATGATTTTGTTCAACCCACCACAATAACTGTGAGGCCTGCATGATCCCATGGCGTGGTCTTGATCCCATAATACAGAAAAGCAGTGTACTGGACCCACAGGGTCTGGTTGTATAGCAAGGTTCATTACTACAAAAGGACATTAATGCAAGCGGTTTTTAGACTCTTGAGTGAGCCAGACTAGATATCAGAGATGGGGATTTTGTTGTTTCTTCACTCTTGCTTTGGAGATCCTGGATCTGAAGAAGTCTTCCCAGACAAGTGTTCCAACCATCTTAACTCCTGGCCCATATACCCAGTTCTATGAACTAACTTTAGCAGCACTGGTTCCCATGACCCGCCCTTATCAAGCTTACTCTAATCTTATGGGATGTGATCGGAGCCACTAAACAATCCGAAAGATCTCAGATGTTCGGATGAAGCCCACAAGCCATCTGCTCCTCCAGTTCTTTGTGTTTTGTTTTCTTTTTGGTCTGTATTTTTTTTTTCACATTAACACATCCATAATAACCCAAAAGAGATATTACAAGGGGGAAAAGAATCAGTTTTCCAGATTTTACAATCAATATATGTCATACTGATAGGTAATGTAAATCTCGTTCACATCTTCCATTTATAACTTATAAACTTCATAACACACCATCTTTCTTTATTCCTTATCTTCAATACTCCCTTATCTTCTGCGCTCCTCCAATTCTTTGAAACAAGTCTATTCTGCTGGAATCACTTGATTGAGGATTACTGAGTTGAGTTCTTAACTAGACAAAGACAATGCAATTTAAAGTGCATAAATAATTGATGGCTCCTTCTCTAAAAATACCTCTGAAAAATGATACACAGACCACCCTGGAAAGATTCCTCTGGAAGGAAAATACCAACTTCAATGCAACTTTCTGCTGCTACTTTTATCCGAAGGAAATGGCAGCGCTCATAACGATGCCAACGTTTATAAAAGAAAGCAACATGTTTATTTTTTTTAATCCAATGATAATTGCCTGCAGGACTTTTAAAACTGTATTGGGTCTTTCTTAAACCAGATCTACAGGAATGAAGGCAAATCTATGTGTCCCAGGGTAATGTTAGGGGATCCAAGCTGGGTTGGTTACCGAGACTGGAGACTGTCTTCCAAGCTTTCGGACTTTGTGCTGAAGCCGATCCTCAGGGAACTTCTCTGTGTGCTCTAGGCTGTTCTGTGTGTGCTATTTATATGGTGGCTGTTGTGTGTAGCTTTTTAGATGTAGATTGGGGTGTTCTCAACATTTCTTGTAACTACTTATGTATTCTTTTCCAGTATTTTTCAGCATATGTACACGTCCACCACATGTGGTAGTACATGCCTGTATTACTTTTACACTTCCAACATCTATCTGACACTTCTTTAAACATCTTAGGCATTTTAAATGGTGTAATATGCCATCTATAAAACATCTTATATAAGTTTTATTTATATGCTGTAGCTTTTGTCATTCTTAAATTTCCCCCCCATTAATTTTGCCATCTATCAATCTCAATAGGATATCCAAAATTTTTAGCCCATGTTATCATTGTCTCTTTTACTGGTTCATTTTCCATTTTTCTACTTAATAGAAAATTACACGTTTTCTTATTAATTTCTCATCATTAGTCAATAACAACTCATCAAATACTATCAAACCTATTTCAAATTCCTCTCTTTTTGCATTCTTATCAAATCTATTTTTCAATCGCGTATATGACCACCATGTAAACTTCATACCCTGATTTTTCGGTGCAAGTCTAGATTTCAAATTTCTTTCCAAATCTAAAATATCCTTATATGTCCAATATTTTTCTATATCCACCAGGTCTTCCATAGTAGAAACCCACTCTGGAATTTTCATGTATATTTTTGGTTTAACTTTCTCCCATATCATATACAAATTTCTTTCATAGTGGTTTTGAAAGTACCCGTGGATCTTACTTTTACCATACCACAGAAAGGAGCGCTATCCTAATTGCAAATCATAACCTTCTAAGTACAACAATCTCTTTTTTCTAAGCGTTATCCATTCCTTAATCCATGTTAAAACAGATGCTCCGCAATATAAATGCCATTCTAGTAATCCCAAACCTCCTTTATTCTTATTGTCTTATAGTAATTTCAGCTTTATTCTTGCTTTTGTTATTTAAGCATTTAATGCCTCAAAAAATTTCTTTCACAATCTCATAGTTTGAAATAAAAATAGTATTTTTGGTAATATATTCATTTTCAGTGTTGCTATTTTCCCTAGCAATGATAGCTGCAAACTTTTACATCTTTCTAAATCTATCTTTATTTGACTTAGCAATCTATCATAACTGTCTTCTTTCAAGGTAGAATATCTAGTTGTTATGGATATTCCTAAATATTTTACGTTGTTCACCAATTGTAAGTTCATGTTCTCTATTAAATTTTTCTTCTGTATTTCTGTCATGTTCTTAACTATCACTTTAGTTTTTTCTTTATTAATTTTAAGTCCTGCCACCTCCTCATATTCTTCTATTTTCTGTATCAGTTTTGGTATCATAATTATTGGTTCCTCCAAAATAAATACCAAGTTATCCGCAAATGCTAGTAACTTAAAAATTTCATCTCTCACTTTCAATCCTTTGATATCTACATCAGTTCTCACGTTTCTATTCGAAATTTCTAATGTCAAAATGAATAATAATGGTGATGCTGGACAGCATTGTCTTGAGCCTTTTTTATCTCAAATTCCTCTGTTAATTCTTCATTAATTATTATTTTTGCTGTTTGTTTAGAATAAATTGTCTTAATCATCTTTGTAAAGTCCCAACCAAAATTTATCATTTCCAGCTGTTGAAACAGGAACTGCCAAGAAAGATTGTCAAAAACTTTTTGAACATCCAGAAACACCAAAGCTAATTGACTCCCTGGATGCATTTCATAGTATTCCAAAACATCCAATATTATTCTTAAATTGTTCTTGATCTCTCTTAGGTAAAAGTCATTTTGATCTTCATGTATAAAATCCCTCAAAATTATTTTCAATCTTTCTGCCATTATTGAAGCAAAAATGTTATAATGCTATACATTTAGTGGAATAATTTTAGTAGGAAAATTATTCAATTTTTTTCAGAAATTTGTGGTATTTGACTTTTCTCCAAATATTGTTTAATTTTCTATGAATCTATTTTTTCTTCATCATATAATAATCTTTTATTATCTTTCTCAGTTGTTCATTTTTATATTCCATCTCCCCTTTTTCATTAATCAGTTTATGTATCATTCCTTTCTCTCTTTGCTTCTTAAGTTTATATGATAGCCATCGTCAAGGTTTATTTGCATTTTTTAAAAAAATGTTTGACCCTTTTTATTCGTTGTACTAATCTTTCTAAGTCCATCAAGTTTAATTTATGTTTGTTTATCTCCACTTGCCTTTTTAATATTTTTAATGTGGATCTTTCTGTAATTTATTTCCATTTTTTAATTTTTTTTTTGTTGAGTTGAATATTCTTGCTCACAGAAGGATGAATGCCATTGTAAAAAGTGCTGTTCCAGGGTGGCTTCATTCCCAGGAGGGAAATTTCTTTGCAGAAGGAATCTCAAACCTTGTAAGATGTGATGACCAGGGCCTCAATTGGAATGGCGATTATGTTGAAAAGTAATGGAATGTTGTAGTTTTCTAATGTATATAATAAAAGTTCTGTATCTGCAAGTGTCTGTCATTGATAACCCAATGGAGGTTTTTTTCCCCCAAATTGCTCTCATATCAGCCATTGCTTGAATTATTTAAGTAATAAATGGTGACTATTTTAAAGATGGCAAATAACAGAAACATTTCCAATCCTGTCTAGAACTGAAAAATCCAGATCACCTACCTTGATGTCTCTAGAAACAAGAGCTGATTATGTTAGAATCTTCTGTCTGTGGCTTCAGGCCATCTAATACTTTCCTAGAATCCAGAATTCCATGCCTTCCAATTTGTAACTTCTCAATTCCTAATCTGGGATTGTGCCTTGAGTTCAAAAGTCTGTATTAGGGGGTATCCAATCTTGGCAAGGTTGAGACTTTGGGACCTCAATTCCCAGAATTTCCCAGCCAGCATTTGCTTACCTTTATTTCTTTTATTTCTTTTTTCTTTTTCTTTTTCTCTCCAAAAAAGGACACCACCCTACACAGGGCAGTCAGAAGGTAGCACCTGGTCATTACTTATTTCTAATGTTTTAGAGCACAGGTGTCAAACCCAAGGCCCACAGGCCAGATCTGGCTCACAATCTCTATGGATCCGGCCCGTGGGTCCTCCATAGAGGTGAGCGAGGCGCACCCCTGAGACGGCAGTGACGTGGATAGGGGGCCAGCAACTGTGTGGGGGGGAGATGGCGGGAGGCCATCGGAGGCTGCAGCAGCAGCTGCAAGGGGGGATCATGGGGCGGCTGCGGCTGCAGAGAGGAGATGGGGAGGGCAGCCCACAAAAACCACAGTGGTAGTGTCCCACAATGAGATTGAGTTTCACCCCCCCTGTTTTAGAGACTCCTGACAACTGTCCAACACCATTCACTCAGCCATCTTGCTCTGAGCTGCCCCTGAGCAGCCCCAGTTGCCTGGAGTTTTTGCTAATAAATCTGATAAGGTTCCTGAAGAACGAGAACAGGAGAGCTAGAAAAGGAATTCCTCGTCTATTTAGAGAAGCCCCTCGTCTACCTGCGTCAATCTCCTGACAGCTGAGGGATGATTTTTTGCTCTTAAGGGAAGATGTGTGCTTTTAATTGATCGCAGAGATGGAGAAATGGAGGCAGGGGGGAGTTATTAATAGAGCAGAGCCATGTTGGGCTGTCATAGAGACAGAAGGACTTTGAGATATAGGTTACACCCGGCTTTCTCCTCCTTCAGACAACCTGGTGGGCTGCGCAATTGACCTTCTGGGTTGCATGTCAGGACGATGAAGGGAAAGCGAACACCCAGAACTTACACACAAATATGCCTGAAGTCAGAGTGGTCTCTTGTGGCCCTAAACTCCCAATCAAAAGTCTTCCAGGTGATGTTTGAATGTGTGAATTGGACAACAGAGGCACGCGGGACAGTGTATGACTCTGTCCATGGCCCAAGAATATCCCTTCTGAACTTAAAAGAGGTTAGACCTGCAGGAGAAGGTCTGCAGGTGACTCTAGATCCTGGGTGACAAACACAAGACCCGCAGGTCAGATCCGGCCCATGGCCTCCTTGGATCCGGCCTGCAGGGCTGCCCTGGAGGCGAGTGAGGCACTCCCCTGGGATGATGGAGACCACGGGGGAGGGGGAATGGCAGTGGCCATGGGGGGAGGGTTGGTGGCAGCTCCAGGGGCTGGTCCACAGCAGGAGTCCTCAATGAAATTGAGTTTGACATCCCTGCCCTAGACCATTTGTCTGAAATGGTATAGGGTCTCCTTCGGAAGAAGGGCGGGGTATAAATAAAACCATTCATTCATACATTCCATTCATACTCCTGCTTGAGCAGGGGGTCAGACTAGAAGACCTCCAAGGTCCCTTCAACTGTTCTAATTTCCGAGATGGGCAGTGCTAGGAGTTCAGCATCCCTGGGGCACCTGTCCTGCAGGAGAGACTCGGATCTTTGCACCCCTCTCTGGTATCAAGGATCGGCCTCAGCTTGCATTTTTTTCTGCCAACGCTCATTCTGAATCTGGCTTTTCAGGTTGGTTGGAACATCTGCTACAAAAAGAACAACAACATGTTGGGACTTTATTTATTTATTTATTGCAATTGCATCCCACTTTTTTTCTTCTCCCTGGAATATAAAGCAAAGTACACAGAGAGAGATTCTTCTACCTTTCCCCCCGTGTAACAACCCCCTTGTGAGAAAAACCTGGGCTGGGAGACGTGACTGGATTATTGATCTGATCCCAGCCCAGGAGAACACAGGGTGAAGGCTTATTTAAGAAGACAGAATAATCGGGTTGGAAGGGACCTCGGAGGTCTTCTAGTCCAACCCGCTACTCAAGCAGGAGACCCTCTACCATTTCAGACAAATGCCTGTCTAGTCTCCTCTTTAAAACACCCAGTGTTTGAGCACCCACAAACCAAGAGCTGTAGTGGCGCAGTGGTGAGAGTACAGCACTGCATTCTACTTCTGTTGACTGTCGGCTACCATCAAGTTCAGCAGTTCGAGTCCCGCTAGTTCAAGGTTGACTCAGCCTTCCGTCCTTCCGAGGTCGGTCAAATGAGGACCCAGATTGTTGGGGGCAAGAGGCTGGTTTCTGTAAACCGCTTAGAGAGAGCTATAAAGCACTGTGAAGCGGTATAAAGTCTAACTGATATTGCTATTGCTAAAAAAAAATAATAACAAAACAGAAAGAAAGTATGCTGCAAATGAATATTTTTCAGAATAATCCCCTGTTTCGCTGAGTTCCTTGATAGCTGTGTCTAGTCATCTACATATTGTTAAATGAATTATGGCTTACTGGGATGCCAGTTGGTTGAGTTCATATCACACATTGAGTTCCAAACTAGCCTATTTTAGTCTCACCTTAGCTAGTTGTGTGACGTTGGGCCAGTCCCTTTCTCTTAGGCCTCCCAGGAAGGAGGCAATGGCAAACCACTTTCCATAATCTTGCCAAGAAAGCTTGTCTGCTTGGATAAGCCCAAGCGAACACTGACTGAAAGGCATGCATGCATACATACATACACAGACACATGCACACCCATGCACACACACACACAATGAACCAATAGCTCATATTTCATCTCTGAGCCTTTTTAGAAATGTTTCCCAGAGTGATCTCTTTTTCATTTTCACAGATTAGGATACAGAATTTCCCTTCAAGGTATGGGAAGAAGACATAGGGGAATTATCTCTTACTGCTTCTGGAAACACCACTAAAATCCTTTGAATCATTCTGCAGCCAAGGTCTGGGAACCAATGGTGATTAATAGGAGGGGTCCTTGATGCTCTCTGAGTTTGGTTGTTTTCTTGCAGGAGTTTCATTATCCAAACTGGGTAGCATCATCCGTGTTACCTAGCTTGAGTAATGAAACAACTGTAAGAAAATAACGAAACTCAGAGAGCACTAAGGACCCTTCATTTCAACCCTGAGCTACAAATATTCTCCTTTATTGGCAATTAATATGTGATACCTCTGAAATGATAGATGCAATGTTAATCTATTTGAGATATCTCTTACAGTTCACTGAATAGATCCAAAGGGAATGAAATCCACCAGATGTATAGTAGTGGCAATTTCAGAGAAGGTCCTTAATTGTGGAACTGAGACTATCTGGAACACTACTCAGAAACAGGTCCACCAAACAAGAGAGGTCACTAGTTAATTCCTGTCCAGGTGTGTTCGGGTCTTTTCCCATGTACAGTGGAAAGTTTCTTGATACTAGCAAGACGCCAAAAGTACTAGCCTGAAGATTGCAAGTGACACCTTGCCAAAACATTGGCAAGAGAGTTTCCACTCTACACGGGAAAAGAGCCGAACACACCTGGA
>JANHFO010005279.1:37770-49807 GCA_032468095.1 Pareas carinatus
GAGAGGGGGAGGGGGAAGAAAAAAATTGTTCAAGGTTGTTATTCATTTTATTCCTTATATTCTGTGTGTGTGTATAAAACTTTTCAATAAAAAAAATTAACTCACGTATCAATATACTGAAGTGGCGATATAAACTGAAAATATTTGCATATATATAAACTGCTTACATTTGCAATTTTACTTTTGGCAAATTTATTATTTGCAACAGATCACATACTGCTTATTTTCTGCTGTTTTCCCATCTTAAAACATGTCCATCCAGTTTTACTTTTAGCAAACATTCTACCAAGTTACATGGATTCTTCTGTTTATTTTTGACTTGGCTATAATCGTGCAATTTATTGTTTTATTTTTCCTGTCAAACACAATTAACTTAGTATTTGCTTCATTAATTTTCATATGAATTTTTATGATTGTTTTAGTCTAGCTAATTTTCATTGCAAATGATGTTCTCCAATAGGCGTAATGAACATACATTCACATCCATGAGCATCATGTCATTGCCACAAGCATTCTTTAGACTTTTATCATAAATGTATTAAAAAATAAGCATCATAAATCTTTTATTTGTTTCCTGTTCAGTGTTGAACCATTCACTAAGCTTTCAATTTACACTGACACATACTTTACCTTCATCATATACTCTTATGCCATTTAGGAACGATTGACTTCATATTTGTGATAAAATGCTAAATTGTAACCTATAATTTTTTTCATGCATTTTTATCTAAATCAACAAATGTACAATAAACTTTCTTGTGTTCATACATTTCTCAAAGATTAGGCAACTAGTACAAATGCATTCTATAGATACTCTGCCTAGCGTAAAGCCACATGTAACTCCCCAGATTTTGTTCAGTGCCATCCCCCATATCCTTTCATCAGAATTATTCCTAACACATCCCAGGCATAACTGATCCTAAGCATTTTATCTGCACTCTTGCTATTTTATATAAGGAAACAGTAATAGCATTCTTCCAATTTGCACCTAAATTAAATCTGTCATACATCCATTCCACAACAAACTGCACATGTATTTTAAGTACTTCCTCAGGCAAACTATCTACACCTGCAGCTTTGCTGCTTCTCAATGATCTGAAATCATTTATAACTTCATTTTCTAGAAATTTGTTCCAATTGATGACATACACATTTCAGATTCGTTTCAGTCTTTAACGCACAATTGCTATTTCTAAAACACTTTTTCTAGTATTGCCTCCCTTCAGTTTTTTTCTGCATCAGCTCTATTCATATTATTTAACATTTGCTTCTCTTACATTCCAATTCACAGTCCTTTATGCTGCAGTTTTTGCCAGATTGCCCATAGATATTTCATTGATAATGGAAGCTGTCACTTCTCTTAGTTAATTGAAGTTTTCACCTAAAGCGTGTAATTAAGATTAGTTGTACCTGTGCCACATGCAATATCACCAGCTAATGATAAGAATCAAATCAGTTTGAATATACTTTGGTCAGACTTGCACAAGGACAACTAAAGTCCAATTGTTTCCTAAGCACATTCATGCTACTCTATGCAATCTTAATATTATGTTGCTAACACACTTTTGCTGACATGCTACCAGCCTAGAGATATGTGCCTTTAACTTACATGATCTCACAATGCTTGCTATGATGCCCGGCTAATCTTTGAAATACTTAATCCAAATATGGATTATGCATGGATTTCCCAGGATTGGAAATTTTGTCAGCATTTCTAATTATTTTAAAGCTTTATAATATATGAAACATTATCCTTAAGCCATAAGCTTTTAATATGCTGTTATGAGAAATGACTTGACCAGAGGATAATTTATATTTTTTTTCTATTCACTTTTGTGAGGAGAGATGGGAAATCTATATTTAGTTTCTGGCCAAAAATGATAATCAACATTACATAAACTTAAAGTTATTTTTTATATATTGCATGCAGTATTAATCTAGGAAGTGAATGGACAGCCCAGTCGTGATGGCACAATTCTTTAGTTTTATCCTTTTAGCCAATTTATTAAAGATGTATTTATTTTTTTTAGGTTAATCTTCATACAAACCTGGAAAAAAAACTGCCGTATTGGTTTCTAAGTAGAGTTGATCAAGAATCCATTGTTATTTATCCTAATAGACCTAGATATTGTGGCTTTATGGTAAGTTGAAAATAAGAACAGCTGACATTTATGATTTCTATTCACACTCCCAGCCCCCAAAACAGAGGAGAAAAAATAGAAAGGGCCAGACTAATGCAATTCTTCTTAAATTTTTCAATTTTGTAATGACTGCAATGAATTAAACTGCCAATAAAATTCAAAGCAAAGAGAAATTGGCCTCTTATGATCCACTTCCTATTATTTCTTATTATTCCTTTGGCAGTGTATGCAAGGAGGAAAGATGCTAGTACCTTTCCTTTGCTTTTTGCGTTTCTTTAGAAGAGCTAAAAAAAATTCAGAATGTTCTGGCTAACAGGTAAACCAAAAAGTTCACTTTGAAGTTCACCAAGAGAACCAAAGAACAATAATACCATTGTAAAGTTGATAAAAATATGGATATACCAGATGTATAATTGGTTTTGGATTAAAGAATAAACAAAACATTCTATTCTGGATACTTTCTAAGTTTCAAACAAGTTTTCATTTCTGTGGAATATCTTAAGTTTGTTAGAAGAATTTTATTATTTCTTCTAATTCCATTTTTTTATAGAGTGTGTTCCACTATTGCTTTGGATGGGATAATATTGCAGGTGATACACGAAGTGCTGATACAACATTAGAACTAGAAGTATTGAAACAGAAGTACAGGTATTTGTTAGTTCTTTGCTAAGGAAATAAAGTAATGATGTTTGTATTAGTCAGAGAATTATGACTTTGCAGGCTAAGGATAGTATTTTACTTTCAAGAGGATTATTAAAATACAATAAAAATGACTGTATTGGAGGATCTTTGTTATTCATTTATTGAGAAGTCAGTAATCCAGCGACCCTTATTTTTACTGTAGGCAGAATCAAGCATTTACTGAATCATTTTTCAATAATTTTCGTAATATATTTCTGAGAATCCTGGAGGTAGTGAAAGAGTTTGACATGGATCTCGAGCTATGTTCTTCACTACAACCAAGTCAATCTTAGAACATTAAAAATTTTCTCAATTTTTTAAATTTTTAGAATAATATTTATATATTTTATATATTATGAAATATATAAATTGGACGATCTTTGTTATTCATTTATTGAGAAAGCAGTAATCCAGCGACAAACTGGATTTATTACAAATAGCATGGATTCAAAACTGATAAAATAAAAAAGAATTTGATCTAATGTAAGGAAAATACTATTATTCCCCATTGGACGTCTATATGTACAATTTATGGTTAAATACCAGCTTCAATCCAGTAGCCAAGAAAAATGGAGTTTATAGGTTGTCTTTAGTCTGCATTGGTTAAAGAAAATGAATCTTTATCATTTTACCAAGATATTACAAAATATGAAGAGAATGTAGAAAAAAGGAAGCTATATTATTCACAGGAATAAGCTATGCTGCAAAATTAAAATTATCATCATCAATAATCCTAATCCTAACCCTTGAATTACAAGAGCTTGTTTCAAATCAAATACTTTAAAAACAATTTGTGTATGATTTCTTTTCATTTGTTGTTACTTCGAATTGGTGTAAATCTTTTTTTAATCATAAGTAAAATGATCTGCAAAAGGAAAAGGCATTTTATTGTCAAAATAAATTAAAATTCACTATCATAAGAGATTCACTGTATCTTAACAATCTTTTCATATTTGATACATACTTAATATGTATTTAATATATCATATTTAATATAATATCATGTATTAAAATGTGCACCTCATTTTAGTTTTTCTGAGTGATGTCAGTGGAGTTAAGACAAAAAAAGCAAATATATTTCACTTAATTTTAAATTTAAATAGAAGTAAACAAATTTTAGAGAGATTCAGGGAGTGTGACCAAGATATAAGGTTGTGCATGCAGTTCTGAGGCATTCTTGCCAAATCTGGGGTAGCTCAGCGCCCCCCAATCTTTGAGGCACCAGGGACTGGTTCCGTGGAGAAAAGATTTTTCACGACCTGGAGGGGGCGTGGTTTTGCATACTGCCTGTATTCTGCAGATGGGGTTCACTTGTCTGCATAGACCGGTTGCTGACATGCTACGGCCTGGTGCCAGTCCATGGACCGGGGGTTGATAACCCCTGTTGTAGCTTGTATAACTTAACTACTTGTCTTATAACAAATGTACTTTTTTTGTCTCCAGACTTAAGGACATTGCAACTCTGGTGGAAAAGCAGCACAGTCTCCTTAAACTAGTTGCACAAAAGATGGAAATAATGTCTGAGGCAGAGGATGAAGACTCAAATGATTTATTCCAGAACAAATTTAGGAAAGAGCAGTTGGAACATAAAAACAGTAAATGGAATACAGTGCTCAAAGCAGTGAAATCGAAATGTGCCTAATTTGGTTACAAGTATCCTCATATTTTTTTTATAAAATAGCTTTCTAACAGGAAATAGAAGGAACTGTTGTAGTATTTTAAGTTGAGGCAGAAGTTACCATTGTGGCATTTTACTTTGCAGCGGAAGTTATCATTGTGCGACAGTAGTACCTCAGTGTGGTTTGGAATTGATTAGCAAATCTCAGTTCCAGTCAAACTGCCTCAGAAGCAAATACTGGGCTAAATAATGCTGGATATTACCTTTTTCTTAGCTCCCTTTAGACAATTGCTCACTGTCATGCTGCAATAGCGGCTAGCCAGGGCTGATTGAATCAAAAACTTGTTTCAGCATAACTATAATAGGTTTTCTGTATTCTGTATTTAGAGGCTTTTCTCCATCTCCATGGTATAATGTTAATTTAGTTACTACCATATATTACAATATTTCCAACATAAGAATATATAAAAAACACTAACTTAGCTTCTTAAATATTAACAGATAGCATAATTAATGCAGTAGCAGCAACTAAGACAAATTTATCTCTTTGGGATGTCAAAGAGATTAATATGATAGTTGACTTCTCAGAGGGTTTAGTCAATACAATCTCATTTACATTAAACTGCTTTTAGATTTAGATTTAGATTTAGATTTATTAGATTTATATACCATCCTGCTCCCGAGGGACTCAGGGCGGTGTACAGCCATTGAAAGCATACATAAATACAAACAATTTTTTAAAATTAATTAAAACGAATTAAATTAGGGGCTGATTAAAATACTTAGATCCAAATAAAACCCTATTACTTTTAAACCCCACCCCAGGGGACATATAGGAAATCAGGATAGGCCGGCCTGGATAAAGAGGTGAGTCTTAAGAGCATGTCGAAAGACCCAGAGATCAGAGATGATACGTATCTCCGGGGGGAGTTCATTTTCATGAAAGGTAATGATATGGTAACAGGGAATATCGAAAAGTGACCTTTATGCACATTGTAGGGGATAATAGTATGAGGAGCACTGGGCTACAAAACGAGACTGTGGGTTCAAGTCCTGCCTTGTTAGCCATTTAACAAATATTTCTGTGCTTGGGATTGGGCAATTGCTTTGTCACTTTTAAAATTGTCCAAGATTCTTTCATCTTGCATTTTCCCACAATATTTTTCAAAGGTGGTAGAACTACCTCTGAAAATTGGAGTCTAAGCACATCTACAAAATGTCAGGTTGGGTACTGCTGTTTATTCCAGGTAGTTCTGAATCTATCAAATTTGCTGAATACCTTGTGTATGGGGAAAGATGCATGCCCACGTAATGCACACACACTCTTCCGTGTCAGTGTTGACTCGTGGTAGTTGCCTGGACTAGTCCCTGCAGTTTTTGGCATGATTTTGGACGTGGCTTGCAATTGCCTCCTTCCTAAGCACATGAATGATTCAGTTTACCTAGCTGGCTTTGTTCCTCGGGTGGGACTAGAATTCATGATGTATCAGTTTCTAACCTGATGCCTTGACCATCAAACCAGGCTTAACCTGGTCCATTTTAACACAAAACAAATTCTCTTTTAGCAATAGCAATAGCACTTAGATTTATATATTGCCCTATGGTGTTTTACAACACTGTCTGAGTGGTTTACAATTGTTAGCATATTGCCCCTAACAATCTGGATCTTCGTTTTATCGATTTTCCGAAGGATGAAAGGCTTACTCAACCTGGTCAGGATAAGTCTAAATAATAAATAAACTCTTGATGTGTGGGCAAGTTAGCCTTCAATATTGCATTCTAATCACTGCTCCACCATAGTCCAATGCTTTTAAAAGCTTTGCATGCAAAATCATTGCTTTTATATCATAAGAGAAATTAATTGAGTAAATGATATAAAAAGATATAGGACCATGCATTATGCCTTATGGAAACAAAGAAATAAACTACAGTTAGTGTCATACATTAGCTAAAATGACAACTAACTTCAGGTCTACTCAGATGTAAATTCCATAAAGTTCACTGAACTTAAGATAATACAATTTAAATATATGATGAGCAATGTTATCGAGTAATAAAATCTTAGACTAAAAATACATATTGTTTAACATATAAAATAATGTTACAGTTTGTGTAGATGTGAAGCACAATAAAGATATTGTAATAATCTTCCTGTTTCAGTAAAAACCCTAATAAACCTGCTTATACCATTCATTTGTATTTTTTCTAAAACGAGAGAAGTAATGCATTTTATGCATTTCATTATGTCTTCTAGTAATTTGTGACTTTTAAAATCTAAATAGCATTATTTTAAATCTAAAGAGCATTATTCAGTGAATTATGCTTTCTTTAAAGGTGCAAGGAAATCACTATTACACTTTAGGAATACACAGAAAATGTACTCATTTGAAAATATCCAATCCTCCTGCTTCTGCAGGACTTAATATACAAGGAAGAATTCTAGTCTCCTTTCTGAGTTGGAATCTGTTTAATGTTTCCCCCTGTGCCACATTTATCTGGCACCTTCCACATGTGCTGGGACTACAGTTTCTAGAATTGCCAGGTACCATCATCAAAGTCACACTTCCATTCACAAAGAACATTGCTTTGTTCACAGATGTTTTTGATTTTCAGGGTGAGTCACCTTCCCCAGTCTGGGACTCTCCAAGGGTAGTGGAACCAAAATTCTCAGAACACCTATATAGGGCAGATTGATCTGATCGGGTTTATATGCCAGCTGATACAAAGAAAGGGCTACTTTATGTGATACATATGTTATAATTTTCAATATTATTGTTGTAGAGCAGAATTGCTGGTTTAACAGCAAACCATCACACGTAGATATGGAATTGGCCACATAACCATAGATCTTTTGCCTCTGGTGAAAATATTTTGTGGGGATTAAAATGTTTCCCTTTTTTGTCTTTATCCTATTAATCTTATGTCAATTGCTTTTAAATAATTTGCGTCAACGTTTTTTGGGAGAACTTTGACTATAGAGCAAATAAATATTGGCAGTGTTGGTAGTGTATCATAACACTAGATGGCAGTGAGTTCTAGTATTTCCTATGAAACATTTAGTTGGCTGTTAAAGAATTTGGTAGAACAAACAGTTAATTGCTTTTAGTTCTAGAGCTTATGTTCTAAAGCAAATACTTCTGTGTTAGAAGTATTTAAGACTAGGTTAGGGACAGATTATCCTGGAAAATATGTAGTCACTAAGAACACATCGTTTGCTGGGACATAAATACTCAATTTAAGAAAAATAGTAGGATTGGTGGTTTTAATAGTTTTTTCCTTTTCTTGTCCTTTTCTTTAGCAAATCATTTTAATGACATTTTCATGCTTTTGTGTTGTGCTCAGTAAGTAGCTTTCTATATCTGGAGTCTGGAAAAATGATCCTGTAGCTTTCTCCACTTCCAAATGCATAGCTAAAAAATTTCTGAGCTAGAGCCTGAATTTGCCTAGCAGAAACAATTATATACTGGGCAGTGTTAGTGATTTTCCAAAGTTTCAAGTGGTTTTATTTTATTTGTTATGAGTTAGTTATACAGAAAATTCATATCCAGGAAAAAACACAACTGTTTTCTATAGATCAGGGTGAATACCAAAATAACCATTGTGCATTGGCTCACTTCTTAATGTTAGATGATTAAAGGAACAAAGCCAACAACATTATTTTAGCTAGTTGGAAAATATTTATTAAAGTAAACTTATATTCCAAGGTTATAAACCTGAATCTAGACTGGGTGTTAATATCCTTGTTTTTTTGTTTGTGTTATATCCTGCTTATTGTTCAGGAGCTCCATTCACCATTCATAGCTGCCCTGCCCTTTCTATTTTTTCCACAACAATAACTCTGCGGTAGGTTGGAGTGTGAGAATATGATTAGTACAAGGCCAGCCAGTGTGACAAACAGACACATGAAAAGTATTGAGGCTACCAAAAGTACTGAAAAATGCAGAGTCAAGGCCAAATGAATTTAATAATTAAGAGCAATCTCAGCAAATCTTTGGAGTAAACAACCTAAGCAGGCGGTGCGTGACCCCCCCCAGCACCTATTTTGCAGCCATTTCAGCCCCCCTTTTCAATATTATGTCGCTAATATTCAGTGGGGAATCAGCAATCTTAAGTGGCAGTTTTTTATAATCTGTAGGATGCATGCAGAGTGTCTATCAGTACACTGTATATACTTAGTAAGTTGATGGGATGTGAACAACAATATATTGGTTTGCAAGAGATCTTAACTTTTCTAGAATAGTGCAAGAATGTTTTGGATAAGATTTGTGCTTGCAATATACTAGTCAAAATTGATCAACACGGAACTTAATGTTAGTAGGAATGAATGTGGCATGGAATGTGGCATGGATCAGTTGCCACCAAAGGTGGCAACTGATTTATTCCTTCTCTCTATTACAAAAATAATTATCTGTCTGGCTCAATTAGTCAAAGTCTTGTTGGGTGGCAATAAATAAAAAAGTGTCAGTCATAGTATATGTAATATTGTGTCATGGAATGGAAGAAGACCACAGCATAAATTAATAAATGAAAGAAAAAAATGTTGTATATCTGTGAAACTAAGAGAAAGGGGATGGATATGACAGAACTGAATTAAATTCTCATATTCTGAAAAAAGGTAAAGATTTACTGCAATTATGAAAGAGTAAAAATATATCTCAGGAATATGAATTAATGTCACTAAAATTATGCCCTTGTTTGAAAATGGAATCTATAAGTTGGTGATTCAGGGATTTGTGAAAAAATATGCAAAATTCTGGATGAAGACAACCTGGAAGGGGGAGGGAATTCCGTTAGATGAAAGGAATTAATGATGAAGGAATGAGTTGATAGTGAAAAACCTTTAAGGCTATAAGACCTAAGAATAAGTATCAATGGTGGCTGGAAAGTACAGACTGCCTAGAGTACATGGTTTAAGCAAACGGATATTTATAGGAATACAAGGCAACTGAATATCAATATAAAAACATGATTGTTTATAAGGAAAGATTGAGAAAATTTCTTGAAGAATAGAAATATAATAAAAGATTGGAATGTGGAATACACCATTATTTGGAGAGTGTATGTGTTTTTAAAAACACATTTTAAAATATAACTACTATTTTGAAATGCAGGACATAAACTAACATTACTATTGTGTAAGTCTATACTTTTAAAAAAATGCTGTTATATTAAAAGGACTATATAATGAAGGAAGGAAGGAAGGAAGGAAAATCTGTATTAAACTTCTTGCGGGGGGGGGGGGAGAAAAAGGCATTAAAAACTAAATAAAAGAAAGCAAAATTTAAAAAACAAACTGCTGAATAAAACAAAAAGGTAAAAATACCACGCCATCTACACACATATACACACATTCACCCCCTATGCTATTTAAAAACCTATTACACTCAGATATATTACACTGCTGAAATTATATCATTTTCTCGCTATATTCTTATTATGATTCTTTCTCTGAACAATAAGTTAAATGTAGACCATACAGGAACATGTTCTCTGGTCTTGCCTCTCATTCAGTAAATTCAAAAACTGAAATTCACAAATTTAATTATACATTTAGATTTTAGGATACAAACATTCTTGCCTAAGTACATAATCACAATTTTTTGCAATATGTTCTTCATAAATTGAAAGATCCCAGATTTTTGGCATATACACATATATCATATACATAATATGACATCTTTAACCCTGAATCATTTCCCAAGAATCTGGTTCACCACACTGATAAAAACGAACCAATAATAATTACTAAAGGACACACCCATAACATATGTGCCAAAGTTTCTTCAAATTTATTGCTTCTCCAGCATAGAAAGGATCAAAAGCATCCTTTTAAAAACTTTTTTCCAATAGACCCTAAAGAGAGATTTTCTGTACTCAATAATATTTTAAGCTTCAAGAATGAATCCTGGAAGAAAAATGTACATAGAAGAAAAGTAAAGAAAAGAAAAAGAAATTAGAGTAAAAGACAACGACTACAAAAAAAAAGAAAGTACGGGTTCTGGGGGGAAAAATAACAGAAAAGCAATTAGACCAATTTCCCCTCAACATAAATTGAAAGCGGACATAAGAGGATATGATAGGTCCTGGGAACAGTAAAATGAATAAACGTACATTAAAATCTAAAGTTAACGGAAATTAAGAAAAACTACAGTTGGCAGAATTAAGAAGGAAAGAACTTCTTAATTACCTACAGAAAAAGAAAAATCCTGCAAAAATGAGGATGAGAGAAATGTACTACATATTGTCAAAAAGTGGGACAATAGTCAAGACTAAAAAAAGAAAGTTAATTTGTACTCAGAAATAAATCACTTGAAATTATTTGTTTTATATCCTACCTTTATTTTGTACAACTCAAAGTGACATTATGATCCCTTTTCCTATTTCCCCTCAACAACAACCCTTTGATAAGGGTTGGGATGAGACGCAGGATAGCCCAAAGTCACCTGACTGGATCAGTGCGTCTTGTCACACTATATAATCTACATATCCTCAAAAACAGTATTTTTTTACCTCAGCAACTTTCAGATGTGTGAACTTCAACTGGGGAATTCTGGCTCCATATATTTTAAAATTACTAGGGTTGATAAATAGTGATCTAAATATAGAGAAAGCAGAGGTCAGAGATTCAGATTATCATGAGGACAACAGAATTCATACATTGATACAAAAATACTTAATTTGTCCAAAATGAGAATTATCACAGTATGCTGTGAATTTATGAAATAAAGACAATTTATGTGGATTTATGAAATAAAAAAATATGTTGCTAGAGTCAAAGCTATATTTTGTGAGTTTAACTCTGCCACTTAGCAGTGGCATTTTGTGTTTCCAAAAGCACTGCTCTATGATACGTCTGCTATGGAGTAATAATACAAACACCCTGGAAATTAATCATCTGACACTTGTCAGGGTTCAGCTCCTCAGAAAAGGCAACTATGCATGAAAGTAATTTTCAGTTCTGCCAAAAATTATTGACAGTTCTCAAAGGGGAAAAAAATCATGTTTTATCTTTAACCTTTTAACCTTTAACCTATAATTTCCACTGAATTAGCTCAATTTTTCATAACTTTTATCCAAAAGTAGGCTACAAATAAATTAAATATATTCCATCACTCAGGCGAAAAGGCAACTGCTCTTTCATGGATGTAATTAACGGGGAATTTTGAATTTTGAATCAAGTCTTTGATTTGCAAAAGATTGGAAACAAATCATTCCAGCCATTCTACCACACCTGAAGGCTGAAATGTGCTCTTCCATCTCAGTGTTGGTTGATTGTAATCATGGAATTTATGAATGAAAATATAAGATATTAGATTTTTTTTCATAAAAATAGGAAATCGGTCTTAAGAACCGTCAAATTGATCTGAATCATCTCACCTAGAATAAAAATTGCAGGAATTATTGTATGCAATAATTTTATTTTTATTTTAGCCACACTACTGATTTTGTTCTTAAAATTAATTCAAAGTATGATTTTTTTAATAGACCTGTTGAATTATTTGGCACGCGGCCACGGCCAATAAATTTAGGCTACGCAGATTTTTAAAGGGGGTTTTAAACAGGGTTTTAAGGGGTTCGGGTGGGATAGTTCGCAAGG
>JANHFO010005279.1:61295-71585 GCA_032468095.1 Pareas carinatus
GCCTGTAAGCCGCCCTGAGTCCTTCGGGAGAAGGGCGGGGTATAAATAAAATTTTATTATTATTATTATTATTATTAGCCATGCATTTAGGAAAATTATGTAATACTCTGTATAAACTTCATTAATACCTTTGTGATCTCCCAGACAACCTTTTATCTAATCTTTTACCCTTTTTACAATTTTGTCAAAGGTAATGCTTGTTAGCAGCTGCAAATCTGCCAGCACCTTTGATAAGATCAGACATTTTTCACAGCCATTCCAATGACTCATCTTACTTTTTGCTATTCCCTGTCCTCCTCTGACTCTGAACTCACACATGAGAGGGATTCAGCATGGCATATGCCTCCCCTGATGTCTTCCTTGGATGCATCTGTTAAAAGACAGTTATAAAACACTAGAATTAGCTGACTGGCTGTATTGGGATGACTGAAAACAATTCTGATTTCCAAAAAAAATTCAGTCTAGACAGCATCAGGGTGTTGATTAATCTTTATGGAACCCTTATCTTATGTTTTCAATGGCACAATCCATGCTGTAATTTAACAAAGTTGTTTATGTATCTAATCAGAATAGACCAGGAAGTATGGAAGACAGCACTGGACTATCCAAGAAACATAATATTTGAAGGAGCATTAATTTAGTCTTTTAGACGGTGATAGATGAACTGTGGCTTGAAACTCTGTTTAAATTATGTGAAATAATACAGTAGTGGTTACATTAATTCTAAGCAAATCTATAGTCTCTTCCTCTTGCACTTCAGAATTCATACAACAAAAAGAAAAAGAAGGAGAGACAAAGGGGGGAGGAACAGAGGGAGAGAGGCATCACTACAATATGATTCCCATGGGGATGTTTCTGTCTGGAAGCATTTGTATGGAAATATCTCTCCAATGGTACCACATGAAATTTCTGAAAGCTTGGCATTCAGAAAAATAATCCATCATTAGATACATAAAGATAAACCACATGTATGCAACATTCAAAAGATACAATAACAAAACATATAAGGAAACAAAAAGTCCAGAATACATTTCTCTAGCAGTGTACACCAAGATAAACAGGGATTAACACTTGACAAACTATCAAGCAGAAAGCAATACTTCAATCAAGGAAATATCAAGGAGAAAGACACTCCCCCACCAACTTTGGCAGGGCAAACTATTGTATATAAACATGGGAAAAACCTCACTCACTAGTACTAATTATGTTACCTAGTCAGGGGTAGGAGAAGGACTGGCAGAGCCAGGGAGATTTGTGAAAAGAGAAACCTGTCTAGAATCACTACATAGCAACAAACAAACTAAGTACACACACACATGCACACACACCACTTGACTGCTATTGATTCTTCTCTTAACCATTGTTGATAAGATTCTTGTGCAAAGATTTTTAGCAATAAATCAGTTAAATTGAACCTTTGTGGGCCTTTCATGTATTGAAATATCTGCAAGCACATAACCAAGGTAGAGAACACCAAGAACTCCAAAGTTCAATCCTGAATCATAGACATTCTCTTCTTTTGGAACATTCATAAAGTCAATTCATACACCACTATTGATCTTTTTATTTTTTTAGAAACTGATGCTATGGAAGACTATTATATAGTTCTATGCTACACTCTCAGGTCTTGTACAGTAATGTTGATTAGTGAACAGAATTATAATATTGGTAAAATGGAATGTGTATTCAATGTATATATATTTTCATATCTGGATGTGAATCACATTTGTTGCTCAGCAAAAGAGCCAATGATGGAATGTCTATTACATTAAGCCATGATTTACAAAGCTTGCTGGTTGGATTTATATAACACACTAAACTAAATCAAAACCACATTGTGGCTAGTGAACAGATGCACCCTGCCAATATAGAAAATACTACTTGAGACAGAATGCTTCAGAGTAATGAAATTCAACTACTTAATGTATTTTCAAATGAGCTTTGTATTAAGGTCGGGACATTAAGAGTCGACCCATTAAACAACTACTTGACTCTTTGGGCATCCAGAACTCTCGCACTACCCCTTACCACACACAAGGGACTCTCATCCTGAGACATTCAATGATACCTTGTTGGACATGCTAGGAACTTTGACCACAGAACAAAAACAACACTGGACTCAACACATTTCTATGATGGCACATGCATATAATAGCACTGAGAATGACGCCACTGGCTATTCCCCCTATAGACTGATGTTTGGAAGGGAGGCCCGACTGCCTGTGGACTTGGCATTTGGTGTTTCACTAGGCAACACCTCCGTGGCATCACACCACGGTTATGCCAACCGGCTGAGGAGGAATCTCAAGAAAGCCTATGAGAGGGCGCAATTCACTGCTCAAAATCAAGACCATTGAAATAAAAGAAATTATGACCTGAAGGTAAGAATTCAGAACCTACAGCCAGGTGATCAAGTGCTACTGAGGAATCTGGGGCCCTCAGCGCAGCACAAACTAGCCGATTGGTGGCACTCGAAACCCCATATCATTCAGGAGAAGCTAACAGGACTGCCAGTGTACAAGATCCGCCTGGAAGGAATCACAGAACCACTGAAGACCTGGCACCAGAACTACCTTCTACCTTTGAATGAGGCAGCATGTGTCTCCCCACTCACAGAACACTCTCAGGAGAAGAATCGCCCAGTCATTCATTCTCAGTCCCCTCCTTCAGTGCAAGAGGAGGAGAGTGAAAGTGACCACGAAGATGGATGTATTAGTTAGCTATTTTTGACTGAGCCATTGGAAAACAATCCAAGAATAACTGTCACGGATATGGAACTTGGGGCATTGAGGCTGGAGGTCCCAGAAATCACACCTTGTGTGTCGGGACAGGTTGACATCCTGGGGGAACCATCGGGACGGGACGGCAAGCAACCCAGGCAGCAGTGGGGTGAGTTGATAGAGGGGACATCCATAGAAACTTACCAGTCAGTCACACCCCTAATCTGCTTCCCTCCCGCTTCAGTCAAACCCAGGGAGCAAAGACCACAGAGGCTGATCTATGATTGCTTAGGTCACAGCACAGATGAAGCAATAGTCATGGTCAGGAGAATGTCAGAAACTCAGCAACCACTCATTGAGCCCAGTGAGCAGGATAAGCTGGACTCATTGCCACCACAGACCCCATAATCAGGTGTTGTTGTAGAATTAGCATCCTGTCTCCTGCGGGAGACATCTGACACCTGCCCCAACACTGCTCACTCTTTGGGAGACTAAAGAGTTTCTTGGTGGGGGGATTGTGTAGCACTGGGGAGGAGGAGTGTGACCACCGCCGATCAGCTGGCGGTAGGGCACGTGGATCCATGAAAGGGGTGCAGCGACCATCAGACAGCTGGTGCAGTGCGAGCACATACCCGCTGGCAGGGGGTGGTACTGGAGGACCGGCAAAGTGACTGTCGCTTGCCAGCTGGCTGGCAGGGCGCATAGTCCTGAGGAACGGACTGCAGCCACTGACAGACAGCTGAGGGTGATGTGCGGGCGCACCCGTGGGCAGGGAGGAGCCGAAAAAGACCAGCTGGGAGGCAGAGAGTAAGAAAAGGGTGCAGGGGGAGGTTGGTGCGAGAAAGATTAGCACCAAAAGAGGAGAGAAGGAGTCAGAGGGAGAGATTGGAGAGAGAGAGGACTGGGGGGGGGAATGAAGAAGAAAGGAAAGAAAGAGGAGAAGGAGGGAGAGAAAGGGAGAGAGAGATGGAATGAAGGATTGTGGAGTGAAAAAAAGCAGTAAGAGACATTGAAGGGGGAAAGTGAAGAACAAAAGAGGAGGAGATTGGGGGCTGAGTGGGGAAGCAGGAGGAGAGACGTCGAAAGAGAGAGAGAGAGCTAAAGAGGAGGAGGAGAACAGCAAGGATTGGACTTTTGAGAAGGGAACTAGAAGCAGTTAGTAATCAGAGGGAGAGAGGAATGAAGTGGGAAGTCAAAGACAAGTGAAGAGGAAAGAAAGTGACTGCACAGTGAGGGAAGGTGGCAGAGGGAGAGAAGTGAGAAGAGAGAGAGCTGAGGAGATAGGAAGGTCTGTGCTGCTGGGGAGATAAGAAAGGCAGCCTAGTGGAGCTAGAGCTGATCTAGACCAAAACGAGCAGAGCCACAACTGATTCAGACCAGAACCAGTGGAGCCAGAGGTGATCCAGACCAGAATGAGCAGACCCAGAGTTGATCTAGACTAGAACTACCAGAGCCACAGCTGATCCAGACCAGAATGAGCTGAACCAGAGCTGATCCAGACCAGAACAGGTGGAGCCAGAGCTGATCCAGATCAGAATGAGCAGAGCCAGAGCTGATCCAGACCACAACAAGCAGAAGTGGAGTGGATTCAGAGGGGGAACTGATCCAGACCAGAATGAGTATAAGCGGAGCAGGTCCAGAGGGGAAGCTGATTCAGACCAGGACCAGGCTGACAGCTGAGGCAGAATGATCCAAGAAGAAAGCACAGCCAAAAAAGCTGAAGAACTTTGGGACTAATTAGAGACAAAGAAAGGCCAGGCGAAGAAGGGGGAGGGGTGACTCCGGAGTTTAGCGGCTCCTGCTGGAGTAAGTGCTACAAAAGCATTAACTTGAATCTCAAGCTGACTTTAACTTTGAAACAATAGATCAATTATATTTTATTATATGACTGAAGCATTTTATAACTAATAAAATATTAGAATTGTCTTTTACTTTTATGAAGAGTATTACTATAGCAGTATCCTCTAGGTGTGTTAGAACTACAATTCACAATCACCACAATTAACACAGAAGATAGCCATTTAGTGTTGTTTCTAATACACATTATATATACATTGTATTACATTATTATGTTAGCTTTTGCCCAAATCTTTTTCACAAATGTTTTTTTTTCTGAGATAAGCTTAGGGGAAAAGTTAATACATATGTTTAAAATACAGGATGTACTTTTCCACAGCACATTTCCTGTTAAATAATGTATATAAAATACATTAAGTCAGTAATTTTTAAACTTCATGCTATTCCATCTCTCTTTAGTGTAATGTTAATATATACACATTCTTTAAAAATCCAAACACCAAAACGAACACATATTGGACGATGAAAACAATACAAAGAAACTTTGAGAATGGTGGATTTATTGTAAATATGTTCAACTACATTTTTACGCCTTGCCGGGATTCTGTCTCTACTTCTCAAAAGGAGGCATATCTCATAGTTTGAAAAACTATATGTTAAATGAGCAATCTCTTATTGTCATAAATTTTAAAATTTAACAGAAATAGAGTTAGATAATATGCAAGAAATTTGGAGTAGAGAATTGGAGTATCTTATATTGCAATATCATTAGCTACAGGATAGGTATATCTTGTATAATTCAAAAATTTCACTAGTTCAATAACTTTTATAGTTTGGATTTATTGAACCCTCTACAAAAGTAAAAAAAAATATTGGCTGATATCATGCTAGAGAAATTATACACTTAAAGGATTTTTATGGATTAAGGTGAACCAGATTCCTGGAAAAAAGTTAAACTTTGAAGATGTTAACATGTTGAGTTCAATTCCCAGTAAAACAAGGATGTAGCTAGCTGAAGAGAGCTAATAAGCTCGAAACAGATCTATCCTAGTCTTCCTTGAATTTAATTATGTGTCAGCACAAAAATATCTAACACAAGCATAATTATTGTATATATAAACATAAGATACATTCATATTGCAACGTGCATTCATCTTGTCATGTGCATATAAGCATAAATACATTCATAATCATAAAGTGCATTCATCTTGTCATGTACATATAAGCATAAGATATATTCATAATCATAAATTACATTCATCTTGTCATGTACATATAAGCTGCAATCAACAAACCACAATCTTAATCATGAATGCAAGCACAATCATAAAGTACACAAGTTTTTTGTACATGCTCTGCTACGGGTTTGTATAATTAGCCGTGTTAAGAAGTAATTGAGCATGCTTGTTTAATTATTTATTACAATAGATTGGTGTATATATATATATGAAAGATGTGAAGAGGATTATGGCTTTTTGTTTTTTTAATGATGAATATGCTTTATTTTGTGGGGTGTAGAGAGATTGCAGTAATTGTATTTGTTTGTGTGTTACATTATAATTTTTAAGGTTGTATTTAGAATTAAGGTTTTTTTTGCATTCAGTAAAATGTTAGGGGTTTTTAAAGTAGTGTGGCATAGTTTTCTGTAGTCCTTTAGATCGGAAGTCTCAAACCTTGGTCCCTTTAAGGCTTGTGGACTTCAACTCCCAGAATTCCTCTGCTAGCTCCAACTTTGGTTCCTTTAAGGCTTGTGGACTTCAACTCCAAGAATTCCTCAGCCAGCTATGCTATGCAGTTTCAGAAGTTTTCAGATACACCTGGACATTGTTGACTGTAGCTCCAGCCCTGAGTTGAAGTCCAGAAGCCTTAAAGAGACCAAGGTAGGAGACCTTTGCTTTAGATCATTTTTTTTAAGAAAAAGTAGTAGTTACATTATTGAATGTGGAAAGTATGTGTAAGGTTTTTGCTTTTGTTTTGTTGTTGGTAGATAGATGGGAGTATATTTATTTTGTTGTGTGTTAAATGTAAAAAGTGGTTGTGGTTTTTCTTTTTAAAGAGGTTTTTTGGTTTGAGAGAGATGTGTTGTTTGAGTGTAATTGAAAATTTATGTGTAAATATAATGAAATGTAGTGATTTTAAAACAATTTTCAGGTGTAACTGTAATGTTGTGGTTGTAGAGAGATCTTATTTGATTATAGAGATGCAGAGATATTGTGGTAAGAGAGATAGAGATTTTATGTTAGGAAGTGTTAGAGAGATGTGTGAATGTTAAAAGTGTGTGAAAGGCATGATGCTGAATTCTGTATTTTTAAGGACAAAGAGGCTTTTTGTTGTTGTATGTAGATAGATGGGAGTAGTGTGAGTAGCGTTTTGAAATGTTTTTTTGGGGGGTTATTAGAGTAGCGTTTTTTGGGCTTCCCTATTTAGGCCTTTTTAGTGTGTGCAGGGGCTTTTTAGCAAGCCGGTTGGCTGCTTCAGAGATGTGGAGAGGGTATATGGGCCGGATCGGCCTGGATGAGTGGAGGATTTTTCAGGCATCCCTATTTAGGCTGCGTAGGGCCTATTTTGGGCCTTTTTAGCAGGCTGGCTGGCTGCTTCAAAGGCATGGGGAGGGTGAGTGGGCCGGATTGGCCTGAGTGAGTGGAGAGTTTTTCAGGTGGCCAAGCAAGGGAGGCTTCAAAAGCCTTTGGGAGTCCTGGTCTGCACGTGCGCAATTGGCAATGGTTTTGACATTGGCTCCTCCCCTTTGCAATTAATGTCAAATAACTTTCAAAAAAAATAATTTATTTCAGGAATTTTTGTTATAGTTTGCTCCTAGATGGGAAGCCAAGGTATGTATAAAGTTTCATTAGTGTAGCTTTAATGGTTTTTAAGATATAGTGATGAGTCAGAAGTAAGTGAGTAGGAAATGAATGATGAACGAATCGTTTTTGAGGTTTATTACTACAGATGACATGATGAATGGGCTTTATGATTGTGATTGTATTCATGATTAAGATCACAGTTTGTCGATTGCAGCTTATATGTATATGACAAGATGAATGTACTTTTATGATTATGAATGTATCCTATGCTTATATGTACATGACAAGGTGAATGTACTTTATGATTATGAGTGTATTCTATGCTTATATGTACATGACAAGATGAATGTATTTTTATGATTATGAATGCATCTTATGTTTATTTCTTCATGATTATGTATGTATCTTATGATTATGTACTTCATGTACTTTATGATTATGAATACATTTTATGATTGTAATCCCAGTTTGTTTATTGTATGTATGTAGGTATTGAGCATGATCACTGAAGACAAATTCCTTGTGTGTCCAGACACACTTTGCAAAATATATTCTGATTCTGATTCTGGAAATACCACAAGTACCACTTAATCTGGTTTAGGTTGTCTATTTGTCAGCAAAGGGATGCCAATATCATAGCAATATAAGTGCAGAGAACATTTGTACACAAGTTAGTTTTAGGCTTTTTTATGAGTATAGAAGGGACAGGGTGCAAGCTAAGAGAGGGAGACCCTGTGGTTCAGTGGCTAAGACTAATTAGCCTAACAAGTCTTCCAGCCCAGGTTCGAATTCTATCAAATGGTCTTCCTTACTGATGAAAGCTTATAAGCTAGAAATGGCCATCTGAGACTCCCTTTCTTTCTTTGTCGGCTTGTAAAACTTCTTTGCTGTCTGCAAGTTAGTATTCTCCAGAAATAACATAAGCCATGCTCATTCAGAATTCAAAAATTGAATTAGCAAGCAGAGGTATTAAAGGTTCTAATTCCACTATTTATTATTAACTTTGAGTAGGTCTGGGCATAGCAGCAGATGCATTAGTACATGAATACATTCTTTTGCCATTAATATTTTGTGGAAGATGCTTAAGACTTGTTTGCATATACATTACGGTGACAAATACAGGCATAATTATTATCATGGGGGCTATGGCTATGCCATCTGGTTCACAGAGAGAATGAGCTCATCTAGACTTACTGGAGCACAGTAAATGTTTTGTGCCACATTTAACTCACGCAGCATTTATCTCTAGGCATTTGATGCTCATAATGCCATGAGTTTAAACTTCGATTGAATAAAAATAAGCAAAACAAAATTATTCTTTAAAAATGATGTCATTGAATAGATTGCAATCTCTTTCTCTTCCTCTTTTATTTATTTGGTAATGCTTTGTCCAGACTTTTTTTTTTAAAAAAAGCCTAAGAATTTGACAGAATTTATGGCTAATACGTTCAATGGGCAATGCTCACTATAAAAAAAACTGAAACTGAAAAAAGTTGATATTTTATTCATTTATTAAATTTCTATACTGCTCACCTCACCTCTTCAGACAGCGCTGACTTTCAGCTTAGAAATGGAGATGAGCACCGCCCCTAGAGTCAGACTGACTAGCATACATGTGTAATGGGAACATTTATCTTTTACCTCAACCTTAATCAATCAATCTGCTTTTTTTGAAGATCCTTGTTGCTGAGTGATGGGGAAACAGCCTCTGCTCCATTCCATATACAAGGTCTGTTTAAAAAGGATCAGACCTTAATTTTTTTCCCACATAAACAAATGAATGGAATGGAGGGGACATGCATGGGTTTTTTCCCGCTCGCAGAAAGCGTCAGTCACTGGCAGTTGACCTATGAGTGAGTGAGTATAGTGAGCGCCCGTCAGATTTGGCAGCTTCATCACAATAATGCACCTAACCATTCTTCACATCTGATTCAGACTTTCTTGGCCAAACACAGCATTTCCCTAGTTCGTCAGACTTTCGGTCATGGCTTCATTCTGGCTATTCCCCAAGTTGAAAATGCTGCTGAAAGGGACCCAGTGTGAATCAAGAGAAGACATGATGTGGAACGTGATGGTCCAGCTGAACACCATCCCAAAAGATGCATTCCATAAGCATTTCCAACAATGGCAGAACTGCTGGGAGAAGGGTGTGCATTACCAAAGAGACTACTTTGAAGGAGATCAGGGTAAATGTGTTTTTTATGAATAAAGATTTTTTTCTTTCTTTTTGCTGACCAAAGGTTTGATTCTTTTTGAACACATCTCGTATTTTAAGCATGGAGCTGTTTTGCTTCGCAGGTAGTTTTCAAAGGAATGTGGAAACAAAATGAAGGCCATTTTTAGAGATCTATTCAGCCTGATTTCAAATGAATATTGTAATAGTGGAAAGAGAAGTTTTCAGGGCAGGGAGCAGGTGTATACTCTGCTAAATCCTCAAAAAGAATTTGATCTGGTTTCACACAAACGGTGTTTTCTTATTGTTATAAAAAAGGAAAATCGGTTTCAACAGTGCTCATGTGTACTTGACTAGATTCTATAATTTAGATCACGATAGTGATCCTATTTCAACATGAATAATGGAAAACTTAATGTAACAATAAAAGCACAAAAGGTCCTTTTGTGGTGGTATTTGAACGGCTTCCATTCAATACCCTCTCAGTCAATGCATCCAGTCATAACTGCAAGGCCTATATATAACAAGTGCTAAAGCTGTTTTTGTGCATAACTATTCTACGAACGTCTGCAAAAAGCAATAAAAATGTTCTGCAAAGGCACTTGATGGACCTGAATGTCTTTCTGAATGTGCTTGAGGATTGACTTTTCCTACCTAATGCCCTGGTCTATCTGTGAAATACAGAAAAAGTCTTGGAGATGAACATGAATGTTTGTAAACTTTCTTTTTTTCTTTCTTTCTTTCTTTCTTTCTTTCTTTCTTTCTTTCTTTCTTTCTTTCTTTCTTTCTTTCTTTC
>JANHFO010005279.1:71685-90433 GCA_032468095.1 Pareas carinatus
AGGAAGGAAGGAAGGAAGGAAGGAAGGAAGGAAGGAAGGAAGGAAGGAAGGAAGGAAGGAAGGAAGGAAGGAGAAAAAAAGGAAAGAAAGAAGGAAAAAAGGAAAGAAAGAAAGAAGATCTGTTCAAATCTATATGGAATTGGAGCTTCTTAATATTAATATATGCTCATGACCTTTGAAGAAAACAATTATCCAGAGGAATGCTTTCCCCCCACCTGTTTTGGAACAATTCTTTCATTCGGAACTACTTGTACTGCTATTCTGTTATTCAGTCATACTTGATTTCAAGACTCAAGCAAAAATGGCTTTGAAATGCATCAGGCAGAAAACACTGATCTGATTTTTCCTGGCACTTTAAGAGCATTCTTGTCTTTTGCATGTTTCTTCCATTGGTGGCTCCCCCCTTTCCCCCGTATTACTTCTCATGGGAAACTGCTTGTGGAAGTCAGCCAGAGGTTGGACCAAAGTATCATTACTTCTGACTCATGCTTTAGTCTATGAATCCTAGGGAAGCAGTGGGAATTTTGAACAGGTGCCGAGAGTCAATTTTGGATTGGATGAGGATTAAGCAGCAGAATTTTAATCCTAGTAAGATAGAGGTACAGCAGGAAGCATACACCATGAAGGAGAGTGCACAAATAAAAAGCATATTTCAGTCATGGCCAAGCACAGATTGGGAGCCCAATTGCTTAGCACCTAACCTTATTTTTTTCTCCACTATGGGAAAAATTGTTAGCATTATATCATGATATAATATACCTTGTGCCTGCCTGTTCCTACTTTCTGTCCATTCTAGAGATAGAAAACAAAAACAGCAGCCTGCTCCATACAGATGTAAAATTCTGCATTGCATTATTATGACTATGCAATATATAAAATATATAAAAAAACTTAATGTGATATATTGTTACCCTGCATACAAGGTCCCCCCCCCCAAGTTACGGGAGACCTTTTAAAATCAGAAACCTATTTGTGTGATTTCTTATGAATAAAGTAAATAATTTCATTGAGTTTCACTGAGGGCTTAGTGTTGGATAAGAAATAAATATTCCATTTGCTTTTGGTGACTGAATTTTAATCTGTATCACAAAAAAATTAATAAAAGAACTTTACAGTGTTTTTCATAATATACGGTATTTCCAGCCGAAATTTTAGATGGCCTGGATTCATATACTCAATGAACAGGATTTTCTGACAGACAACATACTGGGGTCATTCTTTAATAGCAAAAACACTTGTGACACTGAAACATTTTCAACAAACTTTCTTGATTTTGACTTTTATCAGCATGACTAGTAACATGGTCATCTTTAGCTTTTCATCCAAGACAAAAATTTTCATTTTTAAAAAGTTAGGGATTTAAAATAACGAATAAAAAATATTGAACTTCATATTGAAATACTAAATTTCACTGTACATTTTTACAAGTAATCCTTAAAATACATTAATACCATTACACTTCATGTTGATGGAGACGCTAGAGGTCTACGAATATTTACAAAGGCAGACTACCCAAATATCGGAAGTTGGAATCAACCCTTGACCAAAAGTCAATCACAGTTTGGTCAATAGTATTGGACGCAATACTCTGCAGAAACTAGTTCCTCCCCACTTCAATTATATTAATAAGGTTCATGCAATGCTTAACAACCAATCACAGAATAAGGAAAGTACTATTAATCAATCCATAATATTCAAAATGCTAAGTAGGCCAGAACAAAGGTAGCGCTAACTCTAACGGAATGGTGGAATAACAAACCAGTAGTCATTTTATAATCAAAAGAATAAACCAGACCCTATTTTTTTTTCGAACAGGGCTAGTCTAGATTTGCTGTACGTATTCTGTGTTTGAGTTATCTAGATGATTAATACTGAGGCAATGATCAGCTTTTCCACAGACTTTTCATCCCTGTCTCCGCGAAGTTTACTTAGAACAAAGTGCAAAGTGGAAAGGGAGCAGATGCGTTAAAGCAATAGCAATAGCACTTAGACTTATATATTGCTTCACAGTGCTTTATAGCCCTCTCTAAGTGGTTTACAGAGTCAGCATATTGTCCCCAACAATCTGGATCCTCATTTTACTGATCTCAGAAGGATGGAAGGATGAGTCAACCTTGAGCTGGTCAGAATTGAACCACTGACAGTTAGCAGAATTAGACTGCAATACCGCATTCTAACCACTGCGCTAACATGGCTCTTATGATATTTGTAGCCTACATCACATTTGAACTGGGAGGGATGATTAGTGATTTCAGGTTTCCTGTGAAGAATTGAGTTCAACTTCAATGAAAAAGATGCATTCCAGAAGACAATGTCACCATCACTATCTTATGAATTATTTTACTAAAGAAGCCTTGCAGAGACACAGAATGAAACCTGCACAAAAAATCTGGTGAATGCCTCAGCATTAATCCCTCTAAACCGAAATATTCCAAAGTAATCGCTATAAAAACTACAAAATTTCAATATAACTAAGTTAAGAAACATCAAGTACCATACCACCTGAGAAAATCCCAATCTGCATCCATTATGGTTTAATGAAAAAAAGCAAAACATTTTTACATATAAAAATATTTTAGCGGAACGATATAAATCGATAAGCAAATACGGATTTTTTCTTCTTTTTTGTAAATGCCGCCCCTTTGTGAACACACCATGAGAGCCATGATCTAGAATTTTAGAACACCAAATTTAATATGTATAATTTCATTATCACCTAAATTTCTCAGTAACAGAAATAGTCAATATTTATTTCAGAAATATTGAAAATGTCCAGTTTATTCTGTATACTTAATAGCTCTTTTATTTTCAATTTTTTATTTAAGAACTTGCACATTTATTTGCTCCTGATAAATACAGTTCACAACAGAAAACTGGTAATGAATGTCTATTTGTGTTTTTTTCTGTATTCATACAATGTTGGTGTATTGTTTTTTTAGGTCAACTAGCTTTTCAGTTGTGGCTTATAAATCAGTACATTGTGGGGGTTGTTTTTGATAACCCCAGCCTGTTCAGCTTTTATAGACCTTTTGTTTTACTATTTCAGGTTAATGTACATTAAAGTTAAAAAAATAAATGCTGTTTCAGCCTTTTCTGTTAGGTTATATTACTGACTTCAAAGGACTTTTCCAGATAAATACCTTTTTAAAGGGTAGGTAGGCATGTGTAGAACTCTGTGAATTACAGTTATTCTTACTATTTTTTCCCTTGAAATACAGCTAAAAATAATGTGGCTGGCAGTAAATATGTAATATCTTTTTATGACCCTTGATAGATCTTTTTTATTGTAGCTATCTTTCACTTCACATTCACAAGGGGTGAAATACCTTTAAATTAACCAATTGCTGCATTCATTTATAGGATGGACATTCCAAAAGATTTGAGAGATCATAACAGCTAGGGAATAATCAGATTTCGAGCTGCTCTCTCAGCACTTGGAAACACTACTCAATCACTAACAAATTAATTAAAAACAGGTGCCAAGGTTTAAGCTGCGAAACTAGATTTCTCAGAGCATGTTGTCATCGTTGTTTGAAAAGTGTTGTGTCCACTGATGTTGTTCACTAAGTTTAAAGTTCCTGTGAGATTACTTCCATCTTTAGAAAGGTTCCATACTGCAATAATATCACTATAATTATTAATTAAAGTTTACATGTGAGTTGAAAGCCAAGCGAGGCTTGGCTAACCTAGTTGGATTTATTTTCATTATAGGTTTTCTACCTTAAAAAGAATTCAAGAAGACTGGGGGATGCTTTAGAGATTTGGAAGGTATCTGGGTAGTGGTGAAGTGAGAATGGAGGAGATTCCAAAAATCACAAGCAGGAATTTGCTCATTACTTTTGAAACCATTTGCAATATAGTCACAAACATTTTGCTAGATTTTCCTGGTATCATTTGGGAAACAATTTATTTCCTAGTTATTGTCAACTGCTTGAAGCAATATGATAAATATACTTTTATTGGTTTTCTTATTTATTTAAAACATTTCAGTTCTGCTTTTACAAAAGTTAAAGGAAACTAATAATAAATAAGTTACACATATATAATCACAATACTATCAATATGCAAAAATCCTAAAATATTCCTCAAAGAATTAAGCAGACAGATGAAAATATAAGAGCAGGAGTAACAATCCGCGTTCACTAAAATCACTAAATTCCCACATAATAGTAAAAGAGCATCATGGAAAGGGCAAGACTAGATATGGCAGGAGCCATTTTAAAATGATCTCAGGCAATAATTTGTCTCCTATACGAAAAGTCACCAAGCAGGATGAACCCAAAAAGTTTGTTATCTCAAAGTAAGATAGTTCTGTGCCCAATTACATGTCCTAGATTAGTAATTTTGTTTCAGTATTGTTAACAGGATGCCATCTTTATCTCCCTTGAGAATAGCCCTTTAGTTTATGGGGCACAGTGTCATGACACAGGCCAAGGCTCAAGTCCAGGTTTGAGTCCAAGCCTCAGACTCTGAATCTGATTCTAAAATAGCTGCTTTAGCTGTACCTGTGCAATGTCAACCCAAAGAAAAAGAAACCTAACCAAAAACAGGCACTTGAACAGCTGAATCAGTTGAGGATAATGTAAGGCTGTCTGACCCCTGCACCTGATGAATAAAATAGAGACCACAGCAGAGATGTTCTATGAGGCTCCTTGCCAAGCAAGGAAGTAAATCTCTTGATTAATGACAGTTAGCTGCAGGCTGATTTAAGACGTAGTTCAGACCCATGTTTCTTTGCTGGAAAAAACTGTATGATCTCTGGGTCTTGCATAACATTTGTGTAAATTCTATCCATGGAATTCTAATCTCTGCACTGGCTGACAACTGTGACCTGATTCTCAAAACCTTGAATTGACCTTGGACTATTCTTCTGCACATTCTTGTTAAAAGCAAACCATTCAGGAAAGATTTTGGAAATGAAATGAAGAAATGAAAAAACGCTAGGACCTGATGAGCTACCAGCAGAGGTTTATAAACCACTACAAGAAACCTTAATTAATCCATTGAAAGACCTATATAATGACTTATTGACGGGGCATCAAATTCCGAAAACTTGGTTTGAAGCTAATATTACATTGATTCCTAAGGAAGAATCAGATATCACACAAATTAAAAACTGCCATGGATTACAAAATGTTTGCGTCAATGATGGCTGTTAGATTGAAGAAGGTGTTGGGGATTTTATACATGAAGATCAAAATGGATTTCTACCTAAAAGGTAAATTAAAAATAATTTGAGGATAATTTTAGATGTTCTGGAATATTATGAGCTGCATCCAAACAGTCAAATGGCTTTGGTCTTTTTGGATGCTCAAAAGGCCTTTGACAATTTATCGTGGCAATTCCTGTTAAAAGCAACTGGAAATGATGAACTTTGATTGTGAAGTGATTATCTTCACAGAGACAATCAAGACAATCTACTCGCAACAAACAGCAAAAATAATAGTTAATGGAGAGTTGACTTTGGAAATTTTGAACAGAAATGTAAGAAATGATCCAGATACAAAAGGTTTGAAAGTAAGAGACCAAATTTATAAATTACAAGCATTTGCAGATGACTTGATGTTTATCCTAGAGGATCCAATAGTGGTGATATCTAAGTTGATTTTAAAAATTGAGGAATATGGAAAAGTAGCAGAACTTAAAATTAATAAAGAGAAAACAAAGGTGATACTTAAGAATATGACAGAAAACCAAAAGAAAAAACTAGCTGAAAATATGGACCTACAACCCGTTAAGAAAGTTAAATATTTGGGAATATATATGACAGCTAGATGTTCTACTTTGAAAGAAGATAACTATGACAGGTTATAGAACCAGATTATGGTGGATTTGGAAAAATGGAAAAAACTTACAAATTTCTCCGATAGGAAGAATAGCAACAATAAAAATGAATATTTTACCAAAAATATTATTTTTATTTCAAACAATATCTTTAAACTTAGCGGGAAAGTTTTTTGAAGAATTAAAGAGGGTGGTTTCAAAATTCATATGGCAGGGTAGAAAAGCAAGAATGAAATTGCAATTATTACAAGATGATAAGAATAGAGAAGGTCTGTGTCTACCAGATTGGAGTTTGTATCACCAAGCACCTGCACTTACATGAATTAAAGAATGGATATTATTAACGAACAAGAGAAAATTATATTTGGATGAATATGACTTACAATTAGGATGGCACGCATATGTATGGTATAATAAAAGTAAGACTTACAAATATTTTTTTAATCCTTATATAAGAAATGCACTGTATAAGGTGTGGGGAAAAGTAAAAAAACAAAAGGTATACATGAAAATTCCAGTGTGGGTCTCTACAATGGAAGACTTTGTGCTGTCAAGTTTGGTTGATATGGGAAAAATCTGTACAATTAAAGATATTTTAGATATGAAAGGTAACTTAAAATCTAGATTAACTATGGAAAACCACGGTATGAAAGTAACGTGGTGGTCATATATGCAATTGAAAAAAGACGCAAAGACAGAAGAATTTGAGATAGGCCTGACTGAATTTGATGACCTATTGCTTACTAATAATGAAAAATTGATAAAGAAAGTGTATAGCTTCTTGTTGAGTAGAAGAATAGAAGATAAACAAGTTAAAGAGACTAAGATAACATGGACCAGAAATTTTGGATATCCTATTGATATTGATGGATGGCAGAATTTATGAGAGAAGAACCTAAAGATGACAAAAGCAGTGACATATAAGGAAAATCTAAATAAGATGTTTTACTGATGGCATGTGAAATCATTGAAATTGTCTAAAATGTTTAAAGTGCAAGAAGGAACAAGATACATATTATCATATGTGGTGGACGTGTAAATATGCTGATAGATATTGGAAAAGAATACATAGATGGGTGCAAGAAATGATGAAAATACGAATAAATTTCAAACCTGAAATGTTTGAACCTAAAAATTTTAGATTGTGCAGAAATGGATAGGCTTACATTATTATTGAAAGATAAGGTGTTCTGTCCCGTGCGCCCAGCCAGTGGTTCAGGGGAGCCAGAGGTTGTGCACCCTGCCTGCCTGGGTTTCAGGAGCTGCCACGGGGCACACCAGGGGGCAGGGGAGTAGCAGGGCTGAGCCTCTCTCCTCAGGCGAGCGCTGTCCGCGGAGAGCGTTTCTGGTGGCCATGAGTCCTAAGAGTGTGGAGGGGAAGGTCTGAGACCTGTAGGTTGGAATCAGTAACGAAAGGCCGAAGGCTGAGGCTCTAGGCCACAAGCAGGAACCCGTGAAGTGAAGGCCGGGTCGAAAGCTGAAGTCAAGCTGAAAAGCAGGATCCAGGGTCTGGAGCAAGAGTCCCGCAGCCAAATCCCGAAGCCAAAATCAAAGTCTGAAAACTCCAAACGAGTCCTCTTATTGTGGGCGTCAATGAGGGAATCCTCAGCTGTTTCTCCTTCAGCCTCAGCATGCGCCGTCACCAGATCTTCTGCGCCTGCGCCTGATGTATCGGGAGCCGGTAAGTCAGAGGATGATGAGTCGGAGCCATCCGCACCTGCGTGCAGCATATCAGGAGCCAGTAATTTAACGCATGTCACCTCAGGTGTTTCTGCGCATGCACGTGACGTATTGGGAGCCATTGAGATTACCGAAGGTGGTACAGCTGCGGGAGCGGGCACCGGGACTGCTTCCCCTTCATCCTTCGACGCGCCCGAGTCATCTCCAGCGCAAACGGACCGGGCCGGGGGCTGGGGCACAACAGTAAGATACAGTTCACTTCAAGACATGGAATCATTTTTATGAATGGTTGGATAAGAGATGGAAAGAGTAGGTGTAAGATAGTGTTAGTTTATATGATAGATATTTTGTATAGAAATTAGTTTTGAAATGTATGTCCTAGCGCTTGTTCTTTTATCGATTTTTTGAACTATGAGTATTTTTACTATATTGTGTGTTTATTGTATGTTTGTTTTATGCTTTTTTCATGTTGATTTTTTTTTTAAAAGCCTTTTTTGAGATGCTAAAGAGTCCTCTGTAAAGTCATGCCAGGTCCTCTATGACTGTCATACAACTGCCTGTACAAGTGTCTTCAGACAAGAAATTAGCAGTAATTTTAAAAGTTTAAGTAAGCTAATGTGTTCAAACTCAGCAGAAGTTTCTCAGCTTAATACAGCACAGCTATATATGAATCTTTCCTTGAAGGTAGATTGAAACTGTATTGTTGATTGCCCTCTGTCAGCATCAAGATTCAGTTCCACTTATATCTATGGCAGTTCAAAGATGCTGCTTCTTTTAAACCTTTCCAGGTTTTGGTGCTGTGTGTTTCATGGTCTTGAGGTAGAACAGTTGATTGTTGATAGAACTGACATCTCTGCCCTGAGAATTATTGGCTCTTGGCTTATCTTTTACATCTCAAACATTTTTATTCTTAACTTTCTACATGTGAATGTTTTCCCACTGTGGTGTTTCTTAGTGTACTTACGAAGAATTGACTTTACAGAGGGGAAGAACTACTCACCACTTCTCATTTAATGCATACTACATATAAATGCAGCATCTAACTGCTGCTTATACATTCACTCCTAGTTGCATTTTAGATTTAAAGCTCTCGAATAGAGCTTCTTTTTTCTTTTTGGCTATAATCTGCAAAATAAAGGCGGTAAAAAATTAAAACTTTATAATAACAGAATGGGTATTTTTATCTTCCTATATTTCTGTATATTTATTTACCCTGTTCACAAGGTTAACCCTGAGACTATGACAGTCAAGGGTTTGGTCCTTTTCTGTTTAAATTAAGTGAAACTTTGGTTAGCATAAATCAAAGTTGAACAACTAGCAATTTATGAAACCACATTAGACTTCTGGTCTTAAGATTTTGAGCTCTCATGAACACCATCAGTCTTGGATTGTCCTCTTATTGATATATATCATCCTGACACTTAACTCTGCCTTATCCTACTATAATAAACAGACATTGCTTAAAATCCTATGTCTAGTTATATTATTTATGTCTTAAAATAAGGAAATTATCATAAAAATCTGTCCTAAAATGGTCTACCAAAAAAATCTTTCCGTAGGTTGCATTTGGTGATTGCAAACTAAGGTAAATTATTTCATAGTGTATAAAGTTTGAATAATAGGATCCTTCTGTGTAGTTGCAATATAATTGGGGGTGGGATAGTAGATTATAGACAGCTGTGTGAATTAATGAACTGATGTATGAAAGGAGTTTGGCCATGTGCCCCATCTGAAAGTCATGTAGATGATCTCATAAAAACAGTCAAAGAATGCCCTATAGTTTACTTGTAAAAGCAATCTACTCCTTAAAAACTGTCCGCATAATTCAGTGTACATTTAAGCTCAATAGGATTGCTTCATTACTGCAGGATGAACATTTCCCATGAAAAGCATATCTAACTAGCAAAGGCAACTATAACCCTTAATTGATATTTCACACCATATACATATTTGCTCTCTGGAGAGAGTAAAATGTCCATTTTGCACCTGCGTTTTAACAGCAATCTTATAGGCTTTCAACCCTTAACATTTTTCATGAACACACTACATACACAATTTCCCACAAATTTGTTTTATATTTAGGTTTGTCTCCTCATACCCTGTAATTCCAAACAACTTAAACACAAATCCTACTTCTTAAAACCAAACAATAGAACCTGGCTATTTTCTTAAATGATTTTGTCCTATAGTGCTGATAGAAAAGTGGTGGCAAGTTGTTAGCCTTTATCAGATACACCAGACAGAAATGCATCCAGATAAGCTAATTCTACTTTATTGTAAAACTACTTTAACAGAATCTTGCAAGTCTGAAAGTACAATTATTCCACCATTGGCTTCTCCTAAGCCTCTTGCGCTTTTGCTATGGAGCTCTGGGCTCTGCACCTTCTTATTCAATTATTCTCTACACAGTATGTCTTCTTCAGTCTCCCAAGGTCACTCCCATATAACATTAAACTAGTATATACTATACAGGTAGTCCTTAACTTACAATAGTTCATTTAGTGACTGTTTGAAGTTACATTGGCACAGAAAAAAAAATGACTTATGACCATTTTTCACAATTACGACCATTGTAGCATCCCCATGCTCACGTGATCAAATTTCAGACATTTGTCAACTGGCTCATATTTATGACATTTGCAGTGTCTTGGGTCATATGATCACCTTTTGTGACCTTCAGACAAGCAAAGTCACTTAACAACTATATGACTAACTTAATAGCTGCAATGATTCACTTAACTGTACAAGAGAGATCGTAAAATGGAGCAAAATTCACATATCAACTGTCTCACTTAGCAACAGAAATTTTGCACTCAGTAGTGGTCGTCAGTCAAAGACTACCTGTATTAAGCCATTATCTTTTGAACCACAATTTGAGTACTACTGAACTAAACTGCAACAGTTTAATTATGTATGAAATTTCAGCCTGTGCTTATGAAAATTGTGCAAAAAAATATGTTATAAAAAGCACAAATTTATTGAAATTTCTTTTGATGTCCATGCAGTAGAAGGGAATATCCTGACTTCCACTGTACAGTCAGGTCACAAGCGACCTTCCCTGGTTTTCCACACTTTATTTCAAATTGGAGGGAAGATCCAATGCAGGTGTCTTAAGATAGGAAATGAAGGAATCCAGGGATGCCGCAGAGTTAAAAATGAGATTGTAGCAATGACATAACCCACATGAGTTCTTTCCATGCTGAAACAAAGGAAGCCGAAATATGCACCAAAATAAATTCAACAAAAAGATATCTGGATAAGAAAGATAAAAACAGAAACTTCCTTTCATTGAATAGAAAACTAACAATGAGTTGAGAGACAAATTTTAGCCCAATGGTAATAGAAATCATTCCATAAAGAAATGAATGATCTAATGCTATGCATATGATTAATACACATTGACACATTGATCGTAGCTCTCCAGAAGAGTAAAGGAAAACACCTTCAATGTCCAAAAAAAGAAAAGGAAACAGGAAAAAGTAAGAAATCTAAAATTTCTACAGCACCATAGTGGCAACCATTTTTCTTTGGATTGGACCTTTCTGAGAACAATCTTTCTAAGCCAGATGCTGCAACTATCAAACCTTAGTCTTGACAACACACACCTTTGCTGTCAATGTGAAATGTCTTCCTTATTATTCTGACTAGGCTTGTCATTATTGTTGTCCGTAGTAGCACAAGTTTACCGTTATTTATTTTATTTCTTAAATGCATATGCTATCCTTCTCACCATTGAATAACTCAAGAATAAGAAGTAAAGATTATAAATCAAGAAGAGTTTGGACAAGGGGTGTGCCCAAAAGACCTTCCAACCCAAGGCTCCTTCCAACCCTGTTATTCTATGTTCTATTAAGAAACAATAAATGGGAAATTTTCTCTGCTATTCCAGCATACTGCTGCAGTGAAGAATAATATAATAGGCAATTTTGAAGAAGCCATAACTCAAGTTTTGTTATGCTCAAATTAATTTTTATAAGAAACTTCAATCTTAAACCTGCACTTTCCAGTTTTAAAAATAGTCTGTCAGGGATGTTTGTATCTAAGGAGTCAGTGCAGCCAAAGAACAGACAAAGAGGTTATTATAGGCATGGTTTCACCTTACCTCCCCAATCTTTTCCCCAGACTATTTTTGTACCAGTTGAGACTGCTTAGCAATTTCTTGGACATTCAGGAAGATGATGATTTCTAATGGTGTTTTGCCCAAACTGCTACCCAGAGGTGAACCAAATGATCCTATTGGTGTTGCTAAGGTCTCCTAGAATAGAGATTCTTGGAAACATTAACATTTAGTCCATGCTGAAACTCTTTTGCTAATGCTGATCAGAACTTCATGACAGTGATAAAAACTATGTTATTTTCCAGATAGTTATTGACCTAGCACACAAGTCAGTACACACTATGGTACTGTATGTCTTGCTCTACTAAACAGAAATATAATGGGCTGTAGTTGGGGGTTTCACATCTATCTCCTTGTCACGGTCAAATCCCTTCCTGCTGAGCTTTAGACCTGCAGCTGTCATTTCACGTCTCAAAGGATAGTAGATCCATAGAACAAATCCATGCTAAGAAACTAATGGATGCCAACAAATTCCAAAATGCTCTGGGAGACTTTCTAGCTATTGTAGTGGGTGCTGTTGTAAAAGTCATCATTATGGTCACTCCATGGCATCTTCTCTCACTATGCACCATCTTTTGTTCATTTCCTTGGTCATGAAGGCAATGAAGCCAATTTTGACCCGACTAAAAATCCAGACAGAGGAAAACCTCTCATAGATCTTATTGGATTAGAATTTATTATCAAGTCTCTTCTGTGGTGCCGGTGGAGGAGAAACATATTTTTTCTCCTTCACAGTTTCTTTCTCTAGTTTAATCACACATAGATTTTCCAAGAAGGTCACCCTCAGGTATAACTCACCATAGGATCACTTGGAATCTTTGATAATGTGGCAGCCGTCACCAGGGAGGCTTCTAACAGGTTCGCCCGGTCCGCCAGTTGCGCCCCTTTCTAGATCACAATGCCATGCGGACGGTCACTCAAGCACTCGTCACGACCCATCTGGACTACTGTAATGCTCTCTATATGAGACTCCCCTTGGGTTGCATCCGGAAGCTCCAACTGGAGCAAAATGCGGCCCAAGGGGGGTTATGGGGGTCAGTGACAGGACCCATGTGGCCACCCTCCTGCGCGACCTGCATTGGTTGCTGGTGGGTTTCCAGGTGCGCTTCAAGGTGCTTGTTACAACATTTAAAGCACTCCATGACTTAGGACCCGGCTATTTACAGGACCGCATTCTGCCAGCAAATACCTCCCACCGACCGGTACGCTCCCACAGAGAGGGCCTCCTCAGGATGCCATCGGCCAGACAATGCCAGCTGGCGATCCCCAGGGGGAGAGCCTTCTCTGTGGTAGCTCCCACCCTCTGGAACGATCTCCCACCAGAGATCCATATTATTTCGGACCTCCATGCTTTCCGCCATGCCATAAAATCACATCTGTTCATTCAGGCTGTCCTGGCCTGACTCACATTACCTCTCCGCTAGTTAAAATGATTTTTAGATATTTTAAAACTTTTAAATTCTCAGATCCAGTTTAAATTGGATATATTTTCTGGCTTTTTAAATTTCTGCCTTATAAATTTATATATATTTTAAATTGTTTTTAAATAATGGTTGTCTTGTATTATAGTTTTGTGATCCTTATTGTTTTTTAGATGGCTGTACACCACTCTGGGTCCCTTCGGGGAGAAAGGCGGTATAAAAATATAAAAATAAATAAATAAAATAAATAATGTACCATTATTAATTGCCCAAACACTGAAATAAAACCTACACAAATGTTGACTTTACTAATACTGGTATTGTTGTTAATTGGACCTCATTGAATGAAGAGGAATTATCTTGGGCCACATATAAAATCTATGATATAGATAATATAGTTAAAACTAACAAACTTCCTTTATTTTTACATATTGTTATTATATTTTGTGGGCATGCGTTACTAGCTGTCCAGGGCCTCATGCTGTATGTTGGATACATTTGCTCTAAAGGAACTTCTCGACTTGATAATTATAGTGAAACTAGCTCAAGGATTATAATTGCTTCTCACATTCATTTTACATATTTTTCTTCTGGACTGGTAGGCATTTATCTTAGGGGAAACACTACAAAAGTAGTATGCATTTTATGCATATTTTATTGTATTTTTATGTATAGGTTTTAGTTCACATAAACATTCTGATATTATATACATTGCAGCATAAAATGTGCATTTAATAAATCAATGCATTTAGGCTGACACTGCATTGTCAAAATTAACATGTAGTCAGAAAACTATGTTTCAAGCTTTATCTTTATTTGGCAGCTGTGAAACTAGCTAGTTTGATATAAGATGAGTGGCTATATGAAGGCTTTAAATAAATGTGTAAATAAATAGTTTACTTCCATATGCATTTCAGGGAAAAGGTGTAAGCATACTATTAATATTTACTAGTATAACTGAGTAATTTTTGCCAGACTTTCCCAAAGAAATTGAAGTTCAAGCTAAAAAAGAAATTTTTTATCTATCATGCATTTTTATAACTTCCATGCCAAACAACCATAACAGCTACAAAAAAATAGAAGAAACATCAGATAAAGTAGACCCCCCCTATTACTTATTTAAGCTAAACAAACCTAAATAGAGTCTGTGGGTGCTGTATTTTATAACAGTTGGCAGAATAAAGGGAACAGCTGTGAGATCATATCTTTTAAAAAAAACTGAAGTGGTGTCGTGGCTAAATGATTCAGCTTGAACACAGATAAACTGAAAGATTAAAAATGAAGAGCTGGAGCATCTGTCCTTAATAGCCTTGAACATAGATTTTGTTTTTTCTATGCATTCAGCCTGTGTGACCATTGTCCTCACATTCTACAGGCTTATATATTAACCCAATTTACTAGTATTAAGGCAAACTAAAATAGTCAGGGTATAATTGGGTAGCACTGTTTACAAACATTCGATGTCATAAGAAGATTGGACTTCTCTTGACCAACTGTAAGAATGACATTCTGGGCAAATATGTATTGCTTGTTCAAAATATATGACCCTTCTGTTTTGCAAAACAAGGTAAAAACTACTTTAGGAAATCTATTTGCTCTCATGCTGCAATTTTAAAATGCTTGATTGTCAGGGTTTAAGTAGTTTTTTAACTATTTAAAAAAAGCCAAATGCTAAGACTTAAGAACCAACTATTAGTGTCACTATGGGTGAAATGGGGGGCACTTCCACAAATCACACTGAGAGAGAATACAAAGACAATCTAAATGTTTTTCAGAGTGAGATGGATAGCATATAAATTTAATAAATAAATAATACTGTTGCTCAAGTGAAGTCCAAGCTAAGTAGCAACTAGCAAGCCAAATAGGTGAAGTAGCAAGCCAAACAGGTCACCAGATTTAGCAGTCTGAAGATTAGAAAATGTTCAAAGTAGCTCTAACTCACCACAGGGACAGTTAAACATAGAAGTGAAATTTCCTAGTTCTAACCTTATTAAGCTTATATAGATTCAACTAAATGACTATATTAATTCTATTTTTTTCTTCTCAAAATCTCTTTAACTCCCTTCAAAATAAAATAAGAAAGTAAACAATGAAAAATGAGGGTGGACTCATCTTTTTAACATTGAAGGACAAACTAAACATATTTATCTATTTATTTATTTATTACATTTAAATCCTACCTTTTCTCCAGGAACCTAGCAGCATTTATCCTATCTTTGTTGATTTTGAACAGCTAACCACGGATCTGGTTAGAAAAAGGATAGAAGACCACTGGGTAAATTAAATTAGAATGTTTAAAAAAAATTGGAAGAAGGCATTAACAAAGTGTTTTCCTATTGCTGCCAGGGAAACAACATTATTCTGTATATATGTGATCAAACATCTGTGATCAGGTATATTAAGTCTGACATCAGGGATCAAGTATGTCTCAAAGGAGATTTTTCTACATCAACAATGGAATATGCTGAATGGATTCTAGATTAGATTAGATTAGTTTAGATTAAGTTGAATCATGGGCTTCTCCTATCCTAGATTTATATTTTATCCACTGAATAATTATTTAGGTAACATTTAATGTGACTTATCCATGTAAAATCAAATGCTATCTACATAAAATGGATTTTTCAAATCTGCACAAACATTGATAGACTATATTGACTCTGGACAGGTGTATGTCAAATAAATATTTACCAATACATTTGAAGCTAACAACAAGTTGAGTATTGTTTAGTACGTGCCTTGAAATCTCAGTTTTGATTCTTCAACAACCCAAATCTTCTGAACTTGACACCCAATATTTTATATTTAATATGTGGCACTTAATATTAGACATTATTTACAGTTATCATGCAGCATTATTCAGATTTGATGTTTACAACATAACACATTGATTTATAAACCCCTGAAACTTTATTTCAACCCTAATTAAACTTTCATTGGGAGAAAACTCAAAATTACCAATGTCAAAATGTTTTGGACTTCAGCTTCTCTTCCAGTTTTCCCTACACAAAGCATAAATTTCACATACCATTCACAGGAGCATTTGTCTAACTTATCTTAGACAAAGACACTTTGGTCTAGTAGTTAAAATACTGGACTACAGAGTCAGAGACTTTGAGTTCCAGTCCAGCTTTAGCAATGAAAGTCAGCTGGGTGACCTTGAGTTAGTCACTCTCTCTCAGCCCAATTCACCTCATTGTTGTGGTAAAAATTGGAGACAAAGAGGATTGACTACATTCTCTACCCTGAATTATTTGTAAAAATAATAAAGACAAGATACAAATATATAAATAAATGATCCAAAATCAGAATTCACTAGAACCATGGCTTAGCCGGATACAAACTGGGAACTAGTCCATGTGCCTCCAGTCCATTCCATCAACAGATGTAAAATCCATCTATGGTTTGCTTAGTGGCTGGCTTCTGGATCATTTAAACTAGGGAGTTAGCTTGTTGTGCCTTAAAAATAAGCCACTGTTTGTTCTGGCAGTATTTGGTTAAATAGCATACAAAATAAGCTGCAGGTGGAGCACAACTGAAATGCAGAATTTTCCCAAGTTTAGTGTAGTGTCACTGGAGCTTCTGCTGCATATAGTATTGTTTTATGGCATTTACAGATTAGCCTCAGACAACCACTGAAATTTTATCTCAAATCTTCTCATACATTTTTCTTACATAATGCAATTTTTATTAAGCAGTTCAAAGGTCTGTTTGCAGTGATAGGAAGGCTGAATCTGTACGCTTTCCTATTATTCAAATGTGAATCCTCCTCTCCTCCAGTTGTGTGTGAAATTTATTTATCTGTGGAGAAATCAATCAGTTCTGTCCATCTGAGTGGTTCACATCTGCGATGATAGCCTCTTTCTATAAGTAAGATACAGTGGATTTTATAATCCATGTGAAATAATGGTGGCCCAAATGAGTCTTTTGTATTCTGCTTTCATGGAGATTGCTTAAAACAAGGCACACATGTTGCAGCAGTAACACTACCCACAGTGAGAAAAGAACTTTCCTATTATGTCTTGAATCAATCATTCTTACATATTTGAAACAGCAAGAGGAAAGGCTAAGAAACCACAAGTGTCTTGCTTCTCAAGAAAGGGATAACATACATATCTGTTCTGCACAATCAAGGCTGAAGAGTGAGTTTCTTCCTTCTCCTTGCTACCACTGAATAATATTTAATCATTAGGTGTCCGCTCTTTTGTTTGAAAGCGCTGGACCTATTTGCTGTCCACCTATCTTGTACCTCCTGTAATGTGTAAAATACTTTGATGAAAAAAATAGAAACAAAGCATATACATTTGCGATGAGAACCAGTTTTTCAAGAACCAGTTGTAAAACATAGACGGAAACGAGAGCAATGTAGAAGTGTTCATAATTTACAAGAAGTACAGTGAATTTGATGCAACTGGTAAGGGAAAAAATATCTACGATTATTAAAATTAAACTGACCTGAGAAAAATTCTATCCAGTGAACTTTAGCATATACTGTACATAGGTTCTGATTAATGCATCCACTGAATTTAGGATGCTCAGAGTATAGTATAGGTATTTTATGTGTACTGTGTCTGCTTTTGCAGGATTTCTACAAAATGTGGGTGGCCAATTGGTAGAAATGTCCAGTCCTATTCTAGACACAAAATGTAAGTTAATATGATGTAAGTAAGTCAGCATGGACCAAATGGCAACGTATTGGGCTGGATGTGTGAAACCACAGATTCAAATTTCAACAGCACCAAATTTCAACAGCTAACTGGGTGGCCCTTTGGGAACCACTCTTCCTACTTTGCCTTGTGTTATTGAGACAACTGGTGAAAGCATATTCAGGAAAAGGGAAGGAAGGAGTGGCTGTTTTGGACAAAGTTGTGAAAGTAAGGCTGGTTCATGATGGCAGTAGACAGATACACTAAAGAACCAACAAAACAAAGGAGCTGATGGAGAAACATTTCAAAGTGAATTATGAAGTTACCTGGAGATAAGACCCAGACATTCTTAATGAGTTTGTACATTCATAGTCATTGGAAGTTCAGAGATAATGCAATTTAATAATTTTTAAATAGTTAATATTGTTATTGCTGCTTTTCCCAACACACACACAATTAAATTTATTTGCTGCCTATCTCACCAGGAGCTACTCTAGGTGGCTCACAACCATATAAAATGAAGAAATAAAACAGAAGTCTAAGCAAAGTAAAAGTAAAATAATAGAATATTAAAATAAATGAGGAGAATGAAAACTAAATACATCAATATGGTTAATAAAAAAAGGATGAGCGAGTGGGGAGCAGGGAATGGGAAGAGAAGTGGAGACTGCTATCAATCTAGTAGCCACCTTCAGAGTGGAAGTCCACCATTGGGACTCCAGGCCAATTTGTAGAGGAAGGTCTATATGCTTATAGAAGTGTAGGAGGTTGGGGACAAGATCTTACCCCGGAAGGCAGGATATTCCAAAGGGTGCTGCGGCAGAGATGGCTCTTCTTCTGGATCCCAACAATTTGAGTTCTTTGACCAATGGGATCTGTGGAAAGCCCTCTATGCCAGCAGAAGTAGGATGGCCTAGACATAGTAGGATAATGCATGCAATTACATATGAACTCTAAGCTAGCGAGCTATTAAACAATGACCATGTTCATTTTTCAAAATAACCTTTTTCTCTCTCACTTTTGTAAATCTATATATATAAAAAATTAGGCACGTTTGTGTCTGGTAAGTGATCCCGGAAAGTACTGAACCGATTGGGTTC
>JANHFO010005280.1:0-11921 GCA_032468095.1 Pareas carinatus
CATATTGCCCCCAACAATCTGGGTCCTCATTTTACCGACCTCGGAAGGATGGAAGGCTGAGTCAACCTTGAGCCAGTCAGAATCGAACTGCTGAACTTTTGATGGCTAATGTTCTGTGGGGGTTACTAAGACACGGACACACGACTGAGGTGAACTCTTTATTAGGAAAAACTAAACTGAGACAATCAACACATGTTTGGTGTCCCTTATTTAAGGCAACAGGGTTGGGATTTTGATTTTCCTGGATTGGCGCGTATTGGCCAATCAGCGTCCAGAGCGCAGGTGCCGCTTACAGCTGATTGGTCACCCTCGCCTGATCCAGCTGGCCAATGGCGGCTGTCCGTTTTGTACACTCAGCCGCGCAGGATACAACAAACGAACACAACAACTAATGGCAGATGGCAGTCAGCAGAAATATGTTCATATATTTTGGCAGGATTTTTCTTCTTTTTAGAATATAAATATGCAGTATGTTTCCCAAAAGAACAGGAATTCCTTTTCTCCTTATTTCATCTCAGTTTTGTGTTTTTTAAAAATTGACAGACAAATAGGAATTGTTACATTCATTCATGAAAAATCAGTGCATCTTGATCCTCTTGTCAAGCATTGCTGGAAGTCATTTAATCAAGAATCAATTATTTTTTTCTCTCTTTCTCTTTCTTTCTCTTTTTTATATTATAGGCTATTGACATGAATTTCTCTTTTGTAATTTTTCAATCTAGTTTCTTACCTTCTTACTCGATTAAAAACAGAAGCAGATTTTCAGTATAAAGATGTAAAGAGACATGATTTAATTATCAGTAAGCTTTTTATTTTCTTTCCAGTGTCATTTAAACTTAGTCCTTAACGTAGAGGAGGACAATAGCACAACCCTCAAGCTCTGGAATACTTACTGCTGTTACAGCAAGCCGGCAAAGAAAGAAAGGGAGTCTACGCTTGTAAAAAACTTCTTGCTGTAATAAAAAAGTGTGTTGCTTAGCGACAGGCCTGCATAGTCCCTAGTTTGGGGCTGAGGGGCAAAAGGGAGTAAGTGCACTTCCTTCTGTAATCAGAAAAAGCCAACTGCCTCATATTTTTAAAAAAACGTACCGCTGTACTCAATCAGAACTCCTCTCCACCATTTCACTGCCTCCCACTAGCCAGGTTGCAGCTACTACTAATTCATTTTTCTTGTGGGTGTTTTGTTTTTTTTAAGTCTGATCAAACATATTCTCTTTTCAGTGCAGAAACTATTACCAGCCAATCCACTCATTTCCAAATTCAACATAGTTCATAGTGGGGATCCCCAAACACCCGGGTCAAAGTCCACTACCTGACCTTGAGTCACTCAGAACTGGGCTGTGGAAGTGGCAATAGCAATAGCGATAGCAATAGCAGTTAGACTTATATGCCGCTTCGCACTGCTTTATAGCCCTCTCTAAGCGGTTTACAGAAATCAGCATGTTTCTCCCAACAATCTGGGTCCTCATTTGACCGACCTTGGAAGGATGGAAGGCTGAGTCAACCTTGAACTAGTGGAACTCAAACTGCTGAACTTACTGGCAGCTGACTGTTAACAGAAGTAGAATGCAGTACTGCACTCTAACCACTGCGCCACTACAGCTCTTAGGTGTAAGCATGTGTGTGTGTGCTCGATTTGCATGAGGAAGGGGCCTGCATGCCCATTACTTGCACAAATGGAACTGCGCTCACACGCACTTGCCCATCACACATGCAGAATCATCCCCTCTCTTCCCGTTGCTCCCCCCGCCCTCGGCTGGGCTGCTATGCTAGAAATGTTAGGGAACTCTGGTCTATAGTCCCTGGAACTTCAAAAAAAACAGCAAGAGAAGGGGAAACACTTTCAACAGCATTAAGGTCAATTGGGACTAAGTGTGTATGTGTATTTACAAAGGAGGTATAGGTATAGATAGATATAGAGAGAGTTTTCACATTGCTAAATGGCCTATCTCTCTCAAGGAGGGACTGTTTACATGTAGGTGCATGCACGTTTCCAAACCCAAACCCAAATCCAGATTCAGATCTACACTTAGTACTGAGTTTGCCCAGGAGTATTTAAATGAAACGAGAACAAGGTTTAATCAAAGTTTTATTCTACAACTGATTGCAATTGCAATTATTTTGATTATAATTTATTTTTCTTTTGTTAATAGTCTTATACTGCAATATATAATGAGAAATAGTAACACTATTTATAATTTATATGTTTTATTTTTATTTAAAAACAAATTATTGCCAACCACCCTAACCATAACTAAGAAGAATTATAGACTAAAAAACCAGATATGATATTCAAAGAGCATGCATAAATAATAAACATAAGAAACATACACTCTGACTGAAACAGAGGCCACATATCCACATATCAAATGAACATAGCCAGACCCAAAGGTGTCTACAAGTTATGGTTAAAAATTGAAGGTGGTGGCTGAGATAGTGTGATAAAAAAAATGTAATCCATATAAAAAAGAGGCATACAACTGTCACCTGCTCTTTGATCAGGAACTGTGATTTCAGGAGGACTCCCAAATTGTGCACCATTTATGTTTAGTGAAGGATTACTCCTTTGAAAACAAATATGGAGGATCCTAGGACTGGAAGAACCATATTCAGGTTGCCACTTAGTCTCACCAGATTTGAGGTTAGGAGTGTTGCCTCTGATCCAAACCTAATAGGATTGGCCTCCAGGTACCAGAACAAGACCTAGATTCAACTTGGTTGAACAAGAGTTAAAATATACACCTGTGTATCCTCAAGATACTGATGATATCTAAATCTCTGTCAATGTCGTCCCTCATATAGCTGATAAACTAGGGAGATCAGAACAATCACCTCTGAGATGCCCTGCAGATTAGAGGCTTTAGGCTTAGCTTTCTGCATCATCTGATTGGGATGTTTTTGACTAGACTTTCAGCTACTCCTCCAACCCTTTTAATATAATCTAGTATGTGAAGTCCATGACAAAAATATTATATTTTATCTAATTTAAAGTTTTATATTGGTTAGGAAAGAAATGGTTTCTTCACTTGCTTATCAATTTATTCTGTAAGCTAAATATAGGCTTGACTTGGTCCTATACCCTTTACCACACACTGCATTGAGTTGTGAAATAATTGTCTAGAATTGTAATGGTACCAGTAGACATGTTTCACCTGGTAAACATAGCTTTATTTAGCACTGTAGAAAATACTGAGTAGATTGCAAGGGTTGAAACTGGTGAGGTTGGCTCCCATACCAATTTGGCAAACAAGAGAGAGATGCAGAGAACTTCAAGATCATTAAAAAAAACCTGCCAAAATCTGTTGACTTGAAAAGACCAGGAAACAGGCCATATGTAAGGCTAGTTTCTTGTGTGCCGTGCTGTATAGAATTGTGTGTGAGTGACTTCCTAACACTCTTACCTAATCTTTTTGTGACTGTTTCTGAGTATGGAGATGGCCTAATGAGCTTTATGGCCATAGATAGCAAGAAGCCTTGAGACAATGCCCTGGAGTGAGTGTTCTACTTTTGTCAGTCTTTGCGGGTGGCCAAATTAGGAAAAAGGTAGTCCAAGGGTTATAGAAATTCTCTTGTTGGATAAAATAAAACCATCTTGAATATGTTCCAGTTCAGAAGGCACACTCCAGGTCCCCTCCATTAAACATGATCATGTTGTGGGGTCTAGGAAGAGTGTCTTCTCTGTTGTGACCCCTGCCCTTTGGAACAGCATCCCTCACTCGAGATAAGGGTTCTGGAAAGCCTTGAAATCCTGGCTCTGGTTCCAGGATTTGGATTGATGTTTGTTATTGTTAAATGGACCCTGTTTTGTTTTGTGGATTTAGTTAGTAGAATATTTTAGTCTGAAATTTGCCTGCTAATTTAATGTTTCTTTCTGGTTTTATGTTTTATGCTTTGTACATTGGGCACTTCTTTACAGGTCAATATATTCTGATGGACTGGAATGCTGAGTCAACCTATATTCTCAAAGGGAGAAAAGGACGAAATCTTCTATCAGCCATTCTTAGAGACTGCCCATTTTCATCTTCCGTTTCCCCCTGTTTTATTCTCTTGCATCAAAGAGAGAAGAACAGCGAGCAAACAGCAGTGTTAGTCCACATGAAGTTGAAGCAGAGATTCCAAAATGTCATTAGTTTGTAGTGCCCTTAGTATTTCAGTATTTTTGTGGGGTGACGAACAGTTGTCAAATATCGTGTTTCCCTCAAAAATTTAACATATTGAATGGTGTCCCAGTCAATTTTCTATGGTGCCCCGGAGTACCATGGTGCACAGTTAAGAACCACAGTCTCAAATACAAACTGCTTAAGAACAAGGCAATCCTCATCCATTTTTGTGAGATTCGCTGCAACAGAGAATGGCAGATTGGATAGACTGTTGGCATAATCCAGCACAACTTTTCAGGTGTTGTTATGTGATAGTCCTGAAAAGATAGATTGCCTTGGATTTGAAGAAATCTCTTTGTCTGGGAAAAAGAGTTTTATTATAAGTTTGTAGGAGGAAGGGCTCAGATTTTTGGGTGTTTCTGAGTGTTCACTTGTCCACAAACTATCAACCAAACATAGATTATTTTAAAAGTAAATTCTGGAAACCTATTTGGGAAGTGAAGATATTGGCCCCCACCTTCCTGAAAATGTTGTCTTTCTTCCTGCCAGATATTATTAGCGGCACATTAAAAAGTTTGCCTGCTGTCACTGTGACCTTTGGTGACCTCTTAATTTCTTGAGTTCAAGTCCAATTAACCTCTGGGAAAATGTACAACTGCCCTAACCAGGCCAGTCAATAGAATCTAGTAGTAATCTTTTCATTTTCTGGTTTGTCGAAAGAGGCTGAAGTCCCACCTCAACCATTTTGCACAAAGGTGGCAATTTATCACTGTTTAGGAGAATGGGCTGCACACACGGCACTATCCGAAGTGCGCTAATCAATTAACACGGTCATATCTTAGTCATGACACCTCATGGGCTGCCACCAAAGAAGGCGCCGACTGAAAAATTACTTCCCCCTTGCAATGTTTGCCGACTAAATTTCTGTAATGAAAATATTGATATACGCTTAAAATGCTTGATGCTACTAGACAGATCTATGAAAGATGGCAGGGGGAGGGAAAAACTTGTCTGCCAGACAGAAAAGCTTCTTCATTGTCTGAATCGTCGCATTTTCTTCTTCAAAAAAGATTGTGAATAATCTTCACTAAACATCTCACATCTCGCTGCACAGAATATTAGCTAAAAGAATGTGAGGAGAAAAAGCATTCTGCGAAAGAACTTGAAGGAGGCAAACCCATAAGACTAGAAAGTCATGCTAACATTGACAGGGAAATTAAATATAGGGAGAGTTTTAAAAATATGCCCCCCCCACAATTTTATATTTATGTGGGCTTCTACTCACAAAATTTTCCAGCCATGACTGGTAGAGAATTCTGGGAGGTGAAGTCCAAACACCTTAAAGTTCCCAAGACTAAGAAATACCGCTCTAGGCTGTCTAAAAAATTTCTTTGAAACAAATTTCAAAAGCAATTCTTTTTCATCAAACTGAATGAAATCTGGAAGGGAAAAAAATTGATACCTGGAAGGGAGAAAAACAGACAAGCTTGAGAAACACTGATCTAGAATATGGTTTATGGAATATGGCACACATTTAGTTGCAAAGTTATTGGGAATGTAGACAAATGTGTTGTTAGGATGCAATAATGTTATCAATAAACGTTCTGTTCCTATTCAAAGTGCTGGTAATAGCTTATAAAGCTCGATATGGTAATGCGCTGGATATCATCTTGCCAGAATCTGGTGAGAAAATTTTAAGAAGCCTGCTTAGAGTCCCAGTTCTCTCTTAAGTAAGATGGACATGGAGAAGATGACAGGCCTCTTCTGCAATGGTGCCCCTTTATGTAAGAGAGAGCAAGGACTCTTAACAAACTTCTTGAAATGTTCTACCAGACACTCGCTTCTCTGTGATGGTCCCCATATTTTTGAAGTTCTTAAACTCAGAAATCTCTCATAGTTTTAGAAGAACTTTATAGTCAATTTTATTTCACTAGACTTTCAACCCTATCTAAGCATTAATTTATTATTCTTGATCTATTATAACTGTTGTTTTTATAATAATGAAGCATTCTGCAATTGCATTTATTTATTTTTAATTTGTTATCATCCACCCAGTCTTTTGAGCTGGACGGGCTATCAAAGCAAAGTAATATCAATCAGTCTCCATCACCCTGCAACTTCAATGACTACATACATCTCACTTCAATCTCAAGAGAAAAGATTACTTGGGAGCGCCTCTATTTTCTTTTCCAAATTTTGGCAACCACAGAGGTTTCAAAGTGATGGAAAGGTATACATCAGACAACCCCACTAATATTAGCACTTAAGGCCAACACTCAAGTCCCAAGAGCAACAAAAATCGGGCAGATATGGGCACAGCACTCTTATGCAGAATATGTGTCATTTGCTCATATAGACAATCACCATCACCACCTCACAATACACCAGACTGGCTGTTTAAGTGGCAGAAACTGAGTCAGAGCTCCTGTTTGATACAGGCCACGAAGTCTAATCCCTATATATTAAAGCACCAACATCTAATGAAAGAAATACCTAGAGAAACAAACACCTCTCACTGTTTGGAAGGCTTGTTTCTGCTTTCCATCCATTATTTCATCTCCTGCACAATGGAACAAGAGAGGACAAGTTTTGATTTTCTTTTGTGTCACACCCTTTAAATACTTGAAAGTGTTTAGAGTGCTATCTTATCTTCCAATTGGGTTCCCCCCCCCCCAAGGGTAATCTTACTCAGGGACCATGTTTATTTTTAGTCTATAATATTATGTGGGGTCCTCATTGCCAAACTAGGTGACATCATCAGTTATCTCTGTCTTCATCAGAGTACAATTCCTAGAAGAGGAATTTTAATATTAAAATAAAAGCCAGCCTTGGTATACAATGAGCACTATGTATAATATGGAGAGGACTGTATCCAATTCATCAGAAGACAATCTGAATCCATTCTGCTTTCCTTTAGCTCTTAGCAGCTTGTGAAATCCTTCTGGACTGATTTTAGGGTTCAGGAGTGAGACATGAATTTTTCTCTTTCCTCCAAGGTTGGTTCAGTTGATGTTTTTGTAGGGGTAGAGTTCTACTTTCTGGAGTCATATCTACATGAAGCCACTGAGTAGGTCATTCAACTGCATATTATCCATATGCTAATGAGATGCATCTTTATAGATTTTGCCCTACCTGATCCAATGACACTGTTGAAGTTCTGTCATGGTATCTGGAAGTTGTGGGGCATGTGTATATGTGACTAACAGGCTCAGCTCAACCCAACAGACAAGTATATTTAGATATCAGGGCCTTTGGTTCCTGATTTTCCATATAAGTGCTGGCTGAGGTTGTATTACTAAATAAGACCAATGTATAGTTGGAGGGTCACCCTGGATTTGTTTGAGAAGCAGGTGCAGCTGTGGCTAGGAGGGTATTTGTACAACTTCTTTGTGTCACCTCCCAAATGAATTGCTGCAATGTACTGTACATGAGTCTGTCTTTTAACACTGTCTAGAAGCTGCAATTGGTCCAGAATGCAATGTCATTGGTGCTTATGGGAATACTTTGGTATATTCATGTTACACCTCTACTTTGTAAGCTGAACTGGCTACCATTGTGTTTTAGGGTCAATTCAAGGTGTTTGTTGTCAGCATCATAAAGCCCTACATGGCATAGGGCTGTGATATTTGTGGAATTGCTTCTTTCCAATGCTTCTACCCATTTAAGAAATCTAACGGGAAAGCCTTGCTGCAGTTCCCACCAATTAATGGCACGAGAGTCTGGGGATCAGTCTGAACCCATGAGACATTGTGATTTTTATTGTTCCTTTGAGCCTTGTCTGCTGTGGCTATTCAGGATAATGGATATATTGCAGATTGTTGAATATCCTGCGGTATTTTGTTGGGCAATCATAATTTTCTGGTTGTTTTGATGCAGTGTTAGCCAACAAAAGCACAATGGCAAGATACTAAACATCCATATTAATTAAACATAAATACACAAATACATTTTATATTAAAAAGAAAAAAGATAAATACATTTAGACTTAGCAAAGAACCCAAAATAGGAATGAAAGGAAATAAGATACAGTATAGAGAAACCTGAATACTCTTCTGTAAATATCTAAGATTTGCTGGAGTGCACTTTGTATCTCACAAAGCATAGTTGGAAGAAACAGCTCCTACAAATGTGATACACATGCACTGAAGCCATGCATCAGTGCCATTTTCTATTAGTGAACCAAAATGTTTGCAAAACACCACTATTTATAATCAGGAAAAATGGGTGACGGGCTTGGCTTTATTTATTTATTATTTAAATGTATATGGTTGCCCATCTCAACTTTATGCCTAATTAGTACAAACTCTTTAAAAACAAAGAACATAACAATTCACACAATATATATATAATCAGCAACCAAAGTAAAACAAATGAACAAAAAGATCAAGTTAACATAACTACTACAGAGACTCAACCACACATCTGGATTTTCCAAGCCCAGGGACAAAAAAATAATATTAAGGCCTTGTGAAAAGTCAGGAGGTTGGGACCATCTGATCTCCAGGTGGATGATGTTCGAGGTGAACATCACAACAGAAAAGGATGTTCTTCTGGGACCTCATAATAATAAATGGGACCTGGAGTTTAATTAGGGCAAAGCAGTCCCTTAAATAATCTAAGGCAGGCATCCCTAACCTGTGGACCATGGCCTACTACCGGGCTGTGACCTAGCGGCAACCAGGCCACATGAGTGGTGGATTGTCACACGCATACCAGCGTGCGCACGAGCACAGCCCCACTCGCCTGATCACAATCACAGCACCCCCATTTGCATGCACAATTGTGTTGTGCCCAGCCTTGGTGCCCAGCTCCCTCCCAGTGCCGAGTCAGATCATAACAGATTGGTGTACACACACAAGCACGCACCCACCCCTCTCCCCCTCGGCACCAGGCTGCCAATCCAAAAAGGTTGGGGAACACTGATCTAAGGGATACTTCCATTAAAGCTTATTTTAGACAAAGTATGCTTCCCAAAGATGTTAACAAGGATAGGATCAAGATAGGCTCCACAACCACCCTTTTATAGAAACATCTGTCCCCCCTACAGACACAAATGCATATGACACACAGATTGCACACAAGAGATTGACCTAAATTCTGACTCTACATATCTTAAACTGGATTAATAAAACAGGTAAACTGTGCTAAGAAATAAATGCATCAACTCACATTCAAATACTTTGGCTTAATTTATGTGAGAAGTTTCAGTTTCATATATGTTAATGAACTGATGAATGTTTATTAGAAAGGAATTGCCTTAAATACCAGGAAATTTCAAAATAAACTAGATTGAGTAGGCATGATTGTTTACTGTTGATGGATTTAAAGTTTAAAACATTCTCCTTTTTCAATTTTGGTTAGGAACCAGCAATGATGGTTATAAAACTATTTCTTAAAGAAAGAATAAGATTCATAAAAACAAACAGACAGTAAATTAAACAAAACCCTGGGACATAAAAAAGCAAACATGATTCGTGAGCTACATATATTTTCCATTCTTAATTATGACACAAGAAACATTATCAATGAACCATGTAATGGGAAGAATAACATTAATTCTTATATTATCAATAATAAGCCAATATAAACCTATAGATGCCATAGAAAATGACATTTTACACTAAGTAGAACAGATTAGAGTAACCAGAGAAAAGCAAATGGAGAATTAGGATCTATGATTTGCTTTCTTATTCAATACAAAGCCAAATATAGCTTACCATTGACTTCCATTTGTATATCATGCACATTTTCTTCTTCTTCAGAATTAAGATTCTTTCCTCTTAAAGAAACACTTTGAAAAACATGGTCAATTTTTTAATACTTCAGTCTTCAGGACTCGATTAGATTTTCCTCCTCCTCCTCTTTCTCTTTCCTCACACAACTCTGTAATACTGCACTAATGAAAAACAGGGGTTCTTTTATTTGCGATGGCCTTGGGGTCAATTATCAATTTATCATTGTGTCCTGCGGGTTTAAAATAAAATACTCTGTGCAGTGTAACCATTGTACAAAATTGACATTAAATAGATTCAGCAAGTATGGATTTAATAAAAAAAATACAAAGGCGGTTGCCTAAAAGGATTCGACTTCTATAAATTCTATTTAACTACCTTAAATACATGATAGTGGAGAACTGCAAAACCAAATTAAAGGCATCATTTGTGCTACTGTTTTCTATCTACATGCTAAAGGAGAAACACTTACTTACAGAAAATTGGGGAGAGGAGGGGCTCATTCTGACTGCTTATTGCTTTACTTCACTAATGTAATTTCTCTTTAACTTAGTCGCATGTTCAAGGCAATAGTAAACATTGTTAGTAAGATAATACTGATTTTTTTTAGTTGCTTTACTTGGGCAAAGGCTCAAGCGAAGAGCCCACTTGAAGCTGTTGTATGAAACAACATGGATGCTGATGTTCTAGAAATAGCTGTGATCTGGTTGCCTCCTTTAGCATTTGCAATAACTGGAAGAGGTGGGCTGTGTATTTGCAGTGGGGAAACAATGCAAAGTACCTCACAGTACAGTAAGTCTTCTGGGTCAGCATGAGATGCATCCAGTCACTTCTGCAATAGAAAGCAGTTTCGAGAAGGAATTGAAACTGTCTTACACAGGTCTAATACAATTGCTTATTTTAGTATGTATGTATGTATGTATGTATGTATTTATGAAAAGCTAGTTCTACTTTATTGTAGGTTATATTTTAAAAAAAATCTATGCTATGCTATCTCTTATCTAACCATTCCCTAGAGAGCATCTCTGAACCCAGTCTCCCATTATAGTAAGTGACAATGCATTTATGTTGTGCAAGTCTAGGCAGTTTTCTACCACTAACAGCAATAGGAAAACAGTGACTTGAAGCAGATTAGGAACTGTGGTGACATAGTGGTTAGAATGCAGTATTGCAGGCTAATTCTGACACCTGCCAGCAGTTTGATTCTCATCTGTTCAAGGTTGTCTCAGCCTTCCATACTTTCAAGGTCAGTAAAATGAGGACTCAGATTATTGGGGGCAATATGGTGACTATAAACTACTTAAATAAGGCTATAAAGCACTACAAAGCAGTATATAAGTATAAGTGCTATTGCTATTTCTGGGGGGAGTCACTCAGAATCAGACATTTCATTTTTATTCTCTATCTTAGTGACTTTGCAGAAGATTGACAATAAGGAGAGGACATTAGAGGAAAGAAAGGTGTATTTATTTATTTATTTAGGTTTCCTGTATACATCAGGTTTATGACAGAAAGAATGTTCTTTCCCTCCAATTTAATTTTCCTAGCAATCCTAGTCAGAGACTAGTGTGGGAATGCTAGCAGAGAGTGGCCCAAAATGTTAAGATTGCAATCACAACAATGTGATCCAAGCTCTGTTCTTTATGTGCATTCTTCAACAATCATGATAGCTGAAATCAGATATGTCTATAGAGATTCTCAGTCATCCAGGTCATGGTTGTCCCAAAGGTGCTTTTTCAAAAGGCAACTGGACTTTGTTTTTCCTTGAACACATTTCACTTCTCATCCAAAAAGCTTCTTCAGTTCTGACTGAATTGTGAAGGATGAAAAGATTTATATTCCTTGTAGTCATCTGGTTTGAGAGTCATTGAGGCCACTTTGAGGTTTATCCGTGCCCTCAAGGTTACCTGAATAGTGCAAATAGATGTGGGATCTTCTTGGAACTGCTGAAGGGAGTCCTCAGAACTTGTGGCTACCCTAACTGCACCTTCATCAAATCCAAAAAAAAGAGCCAACAGGAGCTCCTCCATAACAGACGTTCACATAAGATTCTTATGCATTATATAAAAAAATAAAGATCATAAGTAAC
>JANHFO010005280.1:12021-23117 GCA_032468095.1 Pareas carinatus
GAAGAAGAAGAAGAAGAAGAAGAAGAAGAAGAAGAAGAAGAAGAAGAAGAAGAAGAAGAAGAAGAAGAAGAAGAAATGAGAAAGTGAGAGAAAGATGGTGAAGAGTTGAAAGTAAAAAGAGGGAATGAGAGGACGAAGGAAAAGGGAGACAAGTTAGGAAAAAAGATGGCTGATGAGGTAAGATATAGAGGAGTAGGATTAAGGGTGAGATTAAGTTTAGTGGAAAGAGGGAACAAGGAAGTTAGAGAAAAGAGGAAGGAATGAGGGAAGAAGGACAGGGGAGAAGAAAAAGAAAGTAAAGAAGGATATAACTAGAGAATTTGGAATCTCCTTTTTTGAACATATTCTTTGTGAAGAAGTTGGAATGTATTAATGTGCTAAACTGTAACCAATAAAACGAATTCTAAAAAAAAGCAACATAAAGAAAGAAACACAAAGTCCCTTGAGAGAGATGAACAGTTTCAAAATATGAAATATAAATAAATAAATAAGTTGAATTCAAGGGAGTAGTTAAATATTTCTGGTAAAAGAAGAATGGATAAAGCCAAAATGAATAGATGCTAAATGAATATGTTGTAAACATAAATGTCAATGACTAGTAGAAAAGTAATAGAGCTGGTGGGCTCAGGATAAAGGGAGGACAAAAGTAAAGCCAAATTGCAAAACAAATACATACAGGATGAGTGAATGAGTTGTGACAAAGAGGAAGACTTAGCCATGGCTGAATGGAATCTTTTCATTTATTTATACATGCAAATTTATGTCGCTGTGCATCTCACAACAGTGTCTATGGGAGGTACTCAAAGAATTAATATCTCCCCCAAAAAAACCTGCTGAATAATATGCAAACTAGATATGCCAAATGCTAACAATAGTAATAAAATGCTGAGAATGGGAAGTGTGCAGTTTGAAAGAAGAAAGAAGAAAAAGTATGAAGGCAAGGATAGTTTGCTGGAATCAAAAAAGAATAGAACGATATAGTAAATTGCATTGTTGTTAGTTTTCTTTGTCCTATGCCTTTAAGTTCTTTAACTTGCTATTTTTTCATTCCTTTTCTGTCCTCTGTATAACAATACTTACCCAAATAGTAACTCATAATACCTCAGATGCAATCTCATACAGAAATACAAAAAGACCTAAGATATAGAGGGAACATGAAAACATCATTAATATACTAAAAAAAATCAGTAAAGTTGTTGATAATAGAAAAGAAAATATTCTCTGTTGTAATTTTAATACCTTAATTTGGTCTGAATGTAAAGACATACTAGAAATAATTGTACTAAAATTTGTGCCAACTCGTGCTTCCCCAACAACAATAGCAACAATGTATGTTTTAGGGGAAAATAATAAAGACAAGTATATTTTTTTTTTGAAAGATGCGTTATTTTACATTGTTGAAAATGTTCAAGTCATTCTGACGGTTGTTAGAATTTACAAGTAAATAGTAAACACGTGATAAAGACAAGAAGTGGCGATGTATTTTGAAGCAGCTCTTTGTATCGTGCATTTCAAATAGAGAAGTTCCAAGGCTATGAGGAAATTTAAAAAAATAGCATTTGATTTTTGTAAACATGGTAGACAAAGGAAAGAATATAATGACAAGGCCTTGTTTTCTCCAGTCAAAGTTCCCACTCCTTGATCTGCCAGGAAAGTGATAGACAACCATAATTAAATTATATGTCTTGATTTGATCAAGAGTTCTTCTGCAAATCTACATGGGTGTTTAAAAGGGGGGGAGCAGAAGGAATCATGTTTTCGCCTTGCTTTGCTGTTGTCAGTGTAATAAGTGTGAAATTGGTAAATATACGCACATTTACTACAAGTAAACAAGCTGTCTGGAATCTAATTAGGCACAAAACTGCCCATCTGTTGTACATTATCATGGGGTTTGCTCACATGGATTTTGCCTCATTACTAAAGGGAAGGAGGCAAATAGGATTGAGTCAGTCCTTCCTTGTACAGAAGGATCAAGGGCATAAAGTCAGACGCTTGCTGTGAGGCAACAAAAGGCCACTGGAGAAAGTGGGATGAGCTGAGAACTTTTCTTTCTTAAAGGCCACATGTCCAGAGTTTATAGAGGTCATCACGGTGTGTAAGTGCCATTGTTTTACATAATACAACACCAGTCACAACCATATAAACCATGTTACCCTTCCCCTTGTTGACTTTTGCTTCTGTTCCCCTGTGGCAGCTGCCTTTTCAATATTAGTTAACTACTGATATATGCTGAGATAGAAGAGTCCTTGGTTCTAAAGCAGGGGTTAAAGAGAAACATGATTTCACATTATGAAAAGATTTATCTATGTGCAAAAAATGCAAATGTCAGGGAGAAATTAATAGTTTCAAGTTTCCCTGAATATAAGACTGGATCTTATATTGATTTTTGCTCCAAAAGACACATTAAGGCTTATTTTTCAGTTAGATCTTATTTTGGGGGAAACAGGGTATATTGGCCTACTCAACATATTGCCAGATTGTAATGATTGTGGGATCTAATGTTGGTTGCTCTTTAAAACACATAGTAAGCATTTCAACAAACGTCAGTCAAGTGAGTATACAATTAATCATTTTAGTGTTTCATAATAGGAGAAAAAACAGTCACCTTATCTAATTGAGTTTTCATCAATACGGTTCTAAATATATATCTCATTTATCAGTTTAAATCTCATATTCTTCCAATTTTCCCTTATTTGTATGAAATCAAAAAATATCCAGCAATAACAGTGTCCCTTCCAACAGTCAAACAGCAACAACCAGAGTTCTTAAGTAAGGTTTGATGCTACATCCTAATCATCTTTTACATTCCACTTTCTTCTGTCTATTTTAAAAAAAATATTTTCTCTTTCTCTTTAGGAAAAGCTATTACTTAAGTCTGTTTTGATGTTAATAACCTTACATTGTAATTTTATTGTTTATATTTTTATAACAACAATCTAGTTCATTCTATTTTTATATTATTTGCCTATAACCATATTTCATTTAGTGTTCTACATTCTTTTCCTTGCCAATTTTTAAATATGAAAAATTATCAGTAAGGTTGCTCTTTATTTTTTATACCAGTATAAGATCAGCAGAGCTATCACAACTTTCAAGAACAATGAAATCAACATAAGAAGGGGACTTAGGCCTCCCTTCATCTGCCTTTATTATGCTGTTGGACCTAGTGATATGTGAATTATGAAGAAAATTATCTGCAAAAATGGCAAAGAATGCATCATTGAAATGCTGGCATACTATAACCTTAATATTTAGCATATTAATTTACAGAGGTCATGAAATCACTGATATACAAATATAACGCATCAATAATAAGTGAGGCAATGGTGAAATAATCGAAGAGTTAAACAGGTTGAAGCATGGTAATACTTAAATGATATGGCAGTTTTAATACATCCAGGAGGGTTGTCTCACTTAGACCAACATGAAGCATTCATTTCCAAGAGTCCCTACAATCTTGGAACAGCAGCTTTGTCCTATTTTTTCCTCAGATTTAAAAGTATAAGAATATTCTAAACCAGTGTTTCTCAGTCTCAGCAAATTTAAGATGTTTAAATTCAACTCAACTCAGAATGTTACTGAGATTATGAAACATTGCTCTTAACTATGCTTCATGTGATAATGGAGTAGATCAGCGATAATAAAAACTAGCTGCTTATTTTTTTGACTAAAAAACATGAAAGGAATAATGATAATTTTGTGAGTTCGGCCCAATGGTTAAGGCAGCAAGGTAGAAACCAGGGCTCTCAGTTCTATTCTCACTTTAGACATGAAAGCCATCTGACTACTTCAGGCCAGTCACTCTCTCTCAGGTCAATTCACTTCACAGAGTTGTTGTTGTGGGGGAAAATAGGAGGAATTTATATGTATAAAAATAATAAAGATGGTACTAAAAACATGTTTGCATTTTAGAAGCCCTGGTTCATCAGATAGTAACAATTCTGTAGAATGTATTTTCTTTTTTCTTCCTATAATTGTGTTATAGCGTTGATTCTGAAACCTGAATACTGTGGGGAAAGGGGGGAAATTAATAAATGTTTAAATTCAAAAAAAGTAAAGTATTTTTAGATAGCACTAATGCTCTTTTGAAAAAGAAAATATAATTAAAGGACTAAATGGTTTTACACTGGAAAAAATTAGGTATCAGACGGACATCCTCATATTTTATTATACTTATTTGAGTTTCAATGGACCACAGAGGGTACGGTAGAGGAAATAATAATATCAAAGTAGGTAGACTGCAAATCTGGGGCCTCTATTTGTGTTTTAGAAATTTTAAACAGACGTGTCTTTAATGTTAATATTTTTTAAAACAAGATATAATAAACCCACAATTCACATTTGTTTTTCCGAACTGTATTGGTGAGACATGGCAGTTAATAAAATTGGAATTCAAGTCTTTACAAAATGTGTTGTGTTACTACTGTACTAGTGCATAGATATGTATGTAGGTGTGTTTCTTATAACTGAGAAAATTGACATTTGATCTTTTGTTCCATAAATGATAATAAGGGATTTTTATATATTCATCTTGTGTGCCAATTGCACCTCTTCATGGATGGAAAGGCCTTGCTCATGGTTACTTTTGCCATGGTAACATCCTACTTGGATTACTGCAAAGCACTCTACATGAGGCTGTCCTTAAAGATGACCTGGAAACTTCAACTGGTTCAGAACGCAGCACTGCATGGGTGCCACTAGGTTTGTCCACATAACACCTCGGTTGTGAAGCTGGGTTGGGTTCTATTTTCTTTCTTGGTGCAATTCAAGATGTTGGTCATCACCTTTAAAACTCTACTTAGCAAAGGGCTAGGTGATCTGTGGGATGGCCTCTCCCCTAAGGTCCTCAACCCATTCCAGCAGATCAGATAGAATGTGCACAGTCCTAGTCCCTTCCCCTAAATATTGCCATTTAATGGGAACTAGGAAGTGTGCCTTTTCTGTGGCAGTCCCTGGCTTATGGTACACACTTCCCCCTCGTGTTTGGCAGGTCTATAGCCTCCAACTCTTCCATAAAACACTTTCCCCCAAATCCTTGGAATAATATGAGGTGACTGCCTATTGGAAGTTTGACTTGGCATCAGTTTGTGTGTGTGTGTGTAATATGCTTGGTTCTTATAATTTTCATATGGCGTTTTAGGAGCTTCCAAGAGTTTGTTACAAGATGGATGGCTGTATAACATGGATAAAGAAAAAGAGGAACTGAAATAAGGAAGCTGCTAAAAAAATAATAATAGCATCACATTTGTCCCATTATACCTAATTTGTCTCTTTAATATTATACCTCACATTTTCAGAAAATTTGACTCTAGTTCTTTTCCTTCTTTATGATAACTGGGTAGGATATGGCATCTTGACTATTTGCAGGAGAAACAATGAATTATTCCTGAATTCATAATTATGTAGCAACATTTAATTTTCCCTATAATCCCCAGACAGAGGACTGTAGTTGCCCCAGAGAGGTCCACATTTGTGGGGAGGGGGGAAGCCAGCTATACATCTTCTCTTCTATTTCTGCTGTTACACTGAAAGAGCCAGGGAAAAAAGCAGGGAACCTATAATGCTTCATTAGTTAATTGTGCAAAGTGAAGCTCTTTAAGGGTAAATATGTGAAGGACATTTGCTGAATGGTCTTTGCCCATCATGCATATTATGGTCTAATGATGTTGGTAATGGTGGGTGGGTGGATGGGGTGGTTTCCTGGAGAGTCATCTGTCAAATTAGCACATTGAATTATTTATTGGTTCAGAGTAACATGCTGGAAAGGTAGCAGCTGAGAAAGGCTTGAAAGAAAACACACAATTCTCCGGCAACAGAACAACTGAAAGAGTTGTTTTTGGATCAGGGACATAGAAAAAATTTACTATATATGTAGCAATATGTAAACTAAAGGCATAAGCTTGTACATGCACATTTATTTCAAAGCATGCATAGTGCAAGCCTGGTTATGGATATTATTGATTTGTTATTTAGCTCTCTCTATAGAAAAGTAGTAAAATCACATTTTTCAAAGGAACACTGATTTGAAATGATAGATGAGTTTAAATTAAATATAAATGAATGGCAGCTGCATTTTATGTTTCATTCATCCTGACAGCTACAGATATGATTTGAATGCATTGATTCATGCTGAGTATTCGAGTTATGGAACACTTTATATTTGAATGCAAAAGAAAAATCTACTTTGGAGTATGTGGGAATGCTTCCATAGCACTAATTAAACCAAACATATTTATTTTTCAGGAATGAGGGCAGCTACACAGGATGATAACCAATCTCCCCAAAAAGACTTAACTGTTTTAAAGAATAGATAGATGCTACATAAGTACCCTAGTAACAATTTCTGTTTGTTTAAAATTCAAGGTGCTACACAGCCGTAGCAACTATAAAATTAGATTGTACCATCTAGTAAGAGATGGTCCAAGGCTGACCATAGCATTTATGTGGTAGGAGTAGTGTCTTATTTCTCAGCTGGGATCTGTAGAAGTTAAAATGAGAGGGGAAGAAAGTGCATAATTTCTTGATCTCCACAAAAGAAGATGAGATAAAAAATGTGATAGAAAAATACATAAGTAATGTAAACAAGGCACTTTTATAGCCAAGAAGCTACTGAGGTGAATCAAGTGTTGAAAAGAAAGGATAAGGGGATCTCAATAATTTGTTATATTTATATGCCACCTTCTGTCCAATAGCTGAGTCTAGAGCAGTGATGGCGAACCTAGGGCACGAGTGTCGCAGTGGGCACATAGAGTCCTCTCTGTTGGCACGCGAGCCAAGTCGCCCCAGCATCACCCCAGAGCTGAGCATGCTCAGAAAGAAGTAGTGGCACTGGGTGTAGATGTCACGAGTCATGACTCATTAGCTGCGGGTTGTCTGGGCACTTGATGTCTAAAAGGTTCACCATCAATGGTCTAGAACATAGGCTTGTGTCCTCCAATTTGTCCTTATGTTGAAGGATAATTTCTACTCTTAATCCAATACCATATTGACTCTCAGATACTGTGGAATAGAAGTGGGAGACCCAGGCTGATGTCCTCCCAGGAACATCTGGTTAAAACACTTCTTCCAGGCTAGTCAGTTACCTGTAACTCAGTCTCCCTGAAAGGGTGCTATGGGAGTAGAATTGAGAAGACCTTCTCTGTCTGCATTGCTTAGAATTTTCAGAGGAAAGGTGGAATATAAACATCAGGCTAAATAAGTAGATAACAAATTTTATCTAATAAACAGTGGTATATTATACCAATATTGGGCACGTTTCATAAATATACCTCATGAAACTTTAATCTGGTGGTTCAAACCAACCTTGGCAAGAAGCAAACTCAATCCCAAAACAAAAGTGTTTGGGGAAAAAGGCATTCCGATTGATAATCTCCAAGAATTTTCCTTAGCTTCTTGCTGTTCTAAATTCTAAATGTTATAGTACCAAGAGCGTTCTTCAAATATCTTAAAGATTATTAAGAAGCATAGAGAGGAGATCGTTATGCTATAAGATAAAATCATGTGTTTGAAATGTGTCCAAAGCAGACATTATTTATAGGAAGGAACTTAACAAACAAAACAAGGTCACAGTCACAAGTATGCTGTCAAATATCCACTGTTTTCTTATGCGTTTTGTACAAGGACCATATGTAAAATGGGGCATGCAGTTGTGTGTGTCATGTTCAGTTTTTTACCTCTTCCCAGGACATTTCTTTTTGAGAATTGTCATTCTGTGTCATCCTGATGGTTGGAAATCACCAATGTTGTCTACTATTTGAAACTTTTTTTAAAAAGGTGGTCACTTTACCTTTAAATTATTGACATAAATTTTACCACGTGACCAAACCAAATGTGTTTTTAGTCAACATGAAGGAATGAGGTTTGTTTTAGATGACTTTATCAAAAATATCTTGCACCAAGAATAACTAATTCAGCAGGATGTTGTGAACCATAATAGCATGTGATATTTTGCTACATATTTGCAAATGCTGTAGTACTTATTCCCAGATAGAAATTCTGAGTAAAATTAATCTCACAATTTGGAAATGAGGGAGGTGGGAAAAATAACTGTGATACTGAAAGTGTCTTATCTCAAAATATATTTTCTCAATATATTATTCATCCCTCTATTGAAAGATCTTTAAATAAATGAAGAATCGTTCACTGTATTTTTAGCAGCTTTTAAAGTGATATATGCACATGTTCATTCAAACACCCCCACACACCCAAAGAGATATATATCCTTTTAAAAAGAAATCTATGTAGACTATTTATAAAACTTTTAAAAATACAGATTTGGTGAACATCCTCCACTAGACGTGTGTTTCCGACCTTGCCACTTACCTACAGGCTCACAGTTCATTGAAAATATGTCTGTTTAATTGAATATCTTTTGTTTAAAATAGTCACATTAGGTTTGATGACCAGACAAAGGGAGGGAAAAAAGCCATTCAGCTGTATAACTCTGGGTAATTGAATTCCTACTGCCCTCCCCATATTTCACAATCAGATTGCTTGTCTGTGTTTTCCCCCTCCAGTTCATTTGAATAAACTTTATGTAGAATGTTTCTCTACCTAAAGATGGAGAATTAGCTTTAATTTGAAAACCTGAAGGTCAAATATTTGTTTTTCTGCAGAGCTGGTATTATTTCTATGTTTATTTGTGAAGATCTCTCTCTCTCTCTTTTCTCTTTTCCTACTCTGAAAGACAGAAAAAGGGGGAGAGAAAAAGCGGGTAGTTCCTGGGTTGTTTATTACTCTGTGAAAAGAAGAAAAGAGGCAGGTGATTAAGAGGAGAATTGCTTGCTAGCCTCCTTCACAAGCAGGCCACCATGTTTCTGGATATGAGGCCAGCTAATATTTATCTATTTGAGTCTACCCGAATCTGAAAAAAAAAAGCTGAAACCTCTGAAACAAAGCCAAGCCAAAAGGCATCATTATTGTTAATTACCTAGCAAAAAAGTGTGTGTGTGTGTGTGTGTGAGAGAGAGAGAGAGAGAGAGAGAGAGAGAGAAGGCCGTCCTTGCATTCTGTATCAAAACATCCATGCTGGTGGAGCAGCTGATACTGGAAGGGACAGTTGGTCTTACTTTGATTAGCATTGTACTGTGAGATGATCAACCTCCATAAACAGCTAAATGCAATTGTGTTTAGAAAGGCTGCTTCTGTGTTTCCCCAAGCGCCCCAAACAACCTGTGAATTGTAACTAGAAGACATCTGTGCAGGGACTATGGGCGCTCTCTTAATCCCACTTTTTCCATACGAAAGAAAAATGGAGAGGGGAAAATCAGTGATGCACAAAAGAAACCTATTAACTGACCCATTTGATTTTATTTATATGTTCATTAAATATATATGATACAATTTTTTTATATTATATTCTCAAAAGACAGCTTGCAAGATGGAATTGTTTATATTTTTGTTACTCTTTGACATGATATTTAAAGAAAGGAGTCTAAAGTGAAATCCTGATTTGCTGGGTTGAATTTATTTTATTCAAACTGCTTTTATTATGTTGAAATTCTAGAAATTTGCCTCATCTATCAATTATTTTTTATATCACAACCGGAAAACGTTCCAGGAGCTGCTTGCTATTGTGTGATTATTCGTGATGGGGCAGGCACTTCCCCACTCAAAAAACTTAAACTCACAGAAACATTAAAACAGGACTGAAGAAGTTTCTTGGATGAAAAGTTAAATGTTTTCAAAGAAAAAAAACCACAAGAAAGTCCAGTTGCACCTTTGGGATAAGAATCATTAAAACAATTAGAGTACTATGCAACCCTGACTGAAATCTTAACAGATTTACAGAGTTAGAAGAAACCCTGGAGGTTTTCTAGTTCAAACAAATAGTTGTTCAATCATTTCTTAAAAACTTCCAGTGTTTGAGCATTCACAACTTCTAGAGACAAACTGAAATTTCTCCTTAGTTCTAGCTTGGTTCTCTCCTTGATTAATTTCCATCCGTTGATTCTTGTCTTGCCTTCAGGTGCTTTGGAGAATAGGACGACCCACTCTTCTTTGCGGCAACCTCTTAAATACTGGAACACTGGTAATCATGTTACGCCCCTTCTTCTTTTTATTAAACTAGACATATCCAATTCCAGCATCTGTCCTTTATATGTTTGAACCTCCAGTCCCCTAATCATCTTGGTTGCTCTTCTCTGCACTCTTTCTATAACGCATCACATGATCTCTCCCTCTGTTAATGCAGGCTAGGGCTGCATTGGCTTTCTTGACAGCTGCAACACACTGCTGGCTCATGTTTAAATGATTGACCACTAGGATTCCAAGCTTCTTCTCACAGTTACTACTATTGAGCTAAGTTATACTTATTCTATATCTGTGCATTTGGGGGGGGGATTGATTCCTAAATGTAGAACCTTTCCTTTTTCACCATTGAATTTTATTTTGTTAGATATGGCCCAATGTTCAAGTCAGTCAAGATCCTGCTGTATCTTAAGCCTATCTTCTGAAGTGTTGGCTATTCCTGCCAGCTTGGGGCCATCTGCAAATTTGATGAATTCCCCATCTATCCCCTCATTTAAATCATTGATAAATATATTAAAAACTAAGACAGAGCCTTTGGCTACCCCACTGCATACTTTCCTTCATGTAGATACAGTTCCACTGAGGACTACATGTTGAGTGCAGTTGGTTAGCCAATTGCGAATTCATCTGGAATCCAGACCTGATGCTGTCTAATCCATTTTTTCCTATCTTATCAAGTAGTAGGTTGTGGTGTACTTTATCACATAGCTTACTGAACTCCAGGTAAAGTATATCCATAGCATTTCTCTGGTTCACTAATTTTGTCCACTAATCTTGCTTCAGAGGATGCAAGAAATGGAAAATGTCACAGTCTTGGTGATTAATTTTTTTAAAATGCTATCTGCAACTTATAGATACCATCTGGGTATGCTGTGAGTGTCCTGCTACCCACAGGTATTATATGTCAATCTCTCCCCTCCCACAGGACCATAAGAATATGAGTGGAATTTATAAAATATTTAGTTTACCTAATATTTTGTAGAATGTGACTGGAGGGTATTTCAGGAAGGTATTTTTCAAAAAATGAATATATATGTTTTGATTTTTGTTATAAGAGTTAAGGTTAA
>JANHFO010005280.1:36667-47606 GCA_032468095.1 Pareas carinatus
GGTGCCACCGGAAGTCACCATCGCTTAATTCTGAAGGCCTTACTCGTTTGTTCTGAAACAAGCCATTTCTACAAAACTAATACTGCGTTTGTTTCTTCCAATTATCATTCATTTAACAAAGGCGTGCTTGCTTTCAGAATTTCTTCAGAATGGAGAAAGGAATTTTTGTGAAATTGCCATCAAGAAGCTTGCTTATAAGGCTGAATAAAGGTGAATATCTTTTGATGTGGTACAATCATCCCTCCTTTGTTGCTTCAGTTAAAAAATATTTCAGTTAAAAAAAAACCAAGGGAAGATATTTCAAGAGAAGTCTTCTAAATGTTTGTCACAATATAAAAGTGGGAGGCAAGGATAGCTTTAGAACGAGCATTTTCATCAGTGATGACAACATTAAAAACATCATCATGATAAATTCAAAAGTCATTCCAAAACATGATGAGAATAAAGCAGGCAAAGAAAGAAAAACTTCTTCTGTAAGGAAGGAAAGCAGAGTATTGCAAGAGATTTTAACATAGCATTATCCTGTTCTGGTATCTCCGCAATTGGTTTACTTTCTCCTCTTCTTTTCTCAACTTTTTCCCTGTGGTAGATTTTCATTCCATAGCTTTGATGCAGCTTTAACAATAACACACACAATAACACACATACAGAGCCATACAAGGATGTTCTCAAGCATGCTTTTATTGGAGTTTAGAATGATACATTGAGTTAAAATTGGTTTAGTTGTTTTTCAGCTTAGATGAGAATCTATTATATTCATTCCCACATATTCTGACAAGCAAATGAATTTAAATGTATTCTTCATTTTATGATGCGGTATATAGACATGAAGCAGAGCTTAGACAAGTTTATTCTGAAGTCCAATAAAAAAGCAATTAATCACTTGGAGCATATGTGAAATGGTATGTTTAAAATTGCAAATAGAAATATTAATATTATTAATTTTTCAGTTGTTTGGATGTGAATTACATTCCTTTGTTAGGCTTCCCTTCAGAATATCAAAGTAGCTGAAGACAGCAGATGCCAGAATGGTTGGCTTCAAAACATTAAAATTTATTTTATTATTTGCTTCAATATAGAGACACACCCATAGTTACATCAAAAGATGTGTGTCTCTGGGTGTGCATCTACATTTGACTTCTGTAACTTCATTCCATTATTTGACAGTTTTGACAGACATTATTGATTTGGCCAGCAACTGCAGCTAACTACGAAGGGACAATGTGACAGTTTTATGTAACAAAAGCCAGAGTGTCATGTCAGCTGAGCAAAGTGTTGTACAAAGTGACAGTGGGACAAAAACGCCTTTCAGACTTAATTTTCTGCTCCGTTCCTTCTCCCCTGAAATGCAGTAGGTGACACAAATTAGCAGGATCCGAGCAAAAGGTCTACTGTAACTTCTCTTGTTATACATTATTCTTTCCCCCCTGAAAGATGTGCATGTGTGTGCGTGTGTTCAAGAAAAATAGACCAGCTTATAGTAATCAACCTACCCCTATAGGAGAAAATATATCCCTTATCAAGAAGCTTTATACATTTCTCCCAGGTGGCTTTTGGGAAGGGATGAAAAGGCGGGAGAAGGCCCTCCTCCCATCTGGTAGGTCATGCCTACGAGACACATTCTGTCAAGTCTTAAAAGCAACTACAGTTTTGCCTGTGGGATACCTATAATTATTATGCAGCCCGGCCTTATGCCTGCTGTAGCTCATTGTTCCACTAACACAAGCCTGAATGAGAACACTGGCTCCAGGCTGTGAGTTGATAAAGTACAACTTTTCGATTTTGCTCCAGCATTGTGTCAAAGCCATGAGTGACATCTTTGGCCTACCTTTGGGCTGAGCAGATTGAATCTGTCACACTGAGTTAAACAATGACTGGAGGACATAACCTTAGCAGGCCCTGTCATTTTTTTTCCTAGTAATTCAATCTACGTTTAATCAATGAAAGTAATTTCTTGTTTGTTTAAGTCTCATATTTGTGGGTCTTGAGGATTCTAAAGAAGCCCACTTCTACCCATACTTCTTGGACCTGAACTAGCATATCATCAGTAAAAAGAGTCTATAAGAAGAATGGCTGTTAAATAATATAGTCTCTTTTAGTTGTATTTGATATTTACTGTTTCATTTGCTTACCGTAATGTTGCTAACCTGTAATATTTAAGTTCATTACTTCTTTACTCATTCATTCATTCATTCATTCATTTTCAACCCATTGCAACTGAAAGACTGAGAGATTGACAGGTATACGAATAATATGATGATTCAATATATATTGAATAATCACTCAAAAAATTAAAATCATAAAAATCATACAAACAATCTAGTAACCAGATAATTACAAACGTGCCATTTAGAGCCTTTAATCATTCCTTCAGTTTTGCATTCAGATGTAAATAAATCTAACTGGCAGAGGAGGTCACCAATTCTCTCTATATATTTACTCTGAAGAGGTTATTCTGGGGAATAATAATATCCCAATAATAACTGAACCTTCATTTGCTTAACCTCCAAATGTGTTATATTTCATCAACACTCCATGAACTTTATTTTGGATGAACCAGCCAATCTCAACACAAAAAACGAAATCACAAATGGCAAGCACCAATAATTAACTAGGAGAACCTTCAACCCAAAACGACATTATAAAAAACCAAATCCGCTGAATTTCTTTAAACAATTTCACAACCTTTGTCTCAAATTTTAAATGAAGACCAAAGTTCTGTGTAACAAAATAATCCCCCCTCCCAAAAAATTATGCTGTATGCACTTGATGATAATATATGATAGTTCTTAAAGTGCATTTTGTTTCTGGAGAATATAAACATCTCACAAGAATTAAGAAAATAATGCAATTTCTCTTGCTACAGTATATCGTATAGTATATTATTCCATATTCCATATACACACTGGAATACCCTTTGTCTTTGTTTTAAGTCATTCCTCTTAATGAAACTAGCCAGGAGTCACTTATGCAAGTTCAAGGACTTTATTGATCGGTTTTCTGGCCTTAATCAAAGGCTGCCTTCCATTCCACTCATAGTGATTAAGTATAAGAGAGCCTGACATTAAGTCCCTGAGCTTTTATTAGTTGCATCAAACCAAGGAGTCAGCATTTCCAATCTGACATTGCTAAACAAAAAGACAACAATGTCAGAGAAAATTTGAGGACTGCAGAAATGTTGAGTACTTTTGATTAAACCTATGTAAGTCAATAGAGAAGAAACACAAGAGGGGGAATCCAGTTAGGGCTTTCTGTGTTTTGGCAATGAATTTCCATTCTCCAATGGAGAATTTGAGTTGTGCATGCAGAGGCATTCACAGGGGGAAGCTCAAAAAGTTAATATCATGACTACAATTGCATGGGTGCTACTGTCCTCTTGACTTATTTTTAACCTTTCCTGCAGATCCCACTTCTTGCATGTGTGGACAGATGAAACCAGATTAATCCTAGACTTCAGAAAGGGCTTGCTCATCTGTCTAGAAACATCTGATTTTTTAAATGATAATATCCCTTAATTGTAAAAGAGAGTGAAACAAAGCAATACATCCATTTTGCCTTTAAATAGAATAGAATATAATTTATTTATTGACCAAGGATGTCTGGACATGCAAAGAATTTGTCTCTGATGTACATGCTCAATACTTACATACAGGCTACAATTGACAAACTGTTACAATCATAAGGCTATAATTGACAAACAATAGTTACAATCTTAATATAAATACATTATCATAAAGTACATTCATCATGTTGTGTATATATTATGAAGTGCAATCCTCATGTCACAAAGCATTTGATCATGTCACATATCAAAACATTGGTGACAAAACATGTCACAAAACACATACATCATGCCATACAGTTTTTTTGAAGGCTTGGGACAATCTGTATTGAACTGTCACAGAATACTAGTAATCACTCTACAAGTCAAACTAGGATACTAAAAGACACAACTATTATATATTTTAAGATGTAAGCAACCATTATTCTCATACAAATAAGAGAACAGGTAATAGGCAGTAAGTAATATATGTTGTAGGCTGCCTGGAATTGGAAGAGTAGGCAGCATATACATTTTGATAAATAAATAAATGTATAGGTGCTCCTCAACTTAGAGCTAGCGACCATTCAAAGTTACAACAGCGCTAAAAGAAGTGACTTACAACTGGTCCTCAGACTTACAACTATTGCACCACTGTGGTCATGTAGTCAAAATTTGAGTACTTGGCAACTAGTATGTATTTAAAATGGTTGCAGTATCCAAGGCTTATGTGACCATCTTTTGTGATATTCCCAGCTGACTTTGGACAGGCAAAAGTTAAAGTCAATGGGACAAGCCAGTTTCACTTAAGGACTATATGATTTACTTAACAACTGCAATCATTCACTTAACAAGCAGATAAAAAGGTCATAAAATAAGGTGGAACTCATTTAGCATCTGCCTTGCTTAGCCGAGGAGATTCTGGTTTCTATTTGTGATAGTAACTCAAGGTCTATCTGTAATGAGAAGTGCATCAGATCTTCAGCAAAGATCAGAAATTAATATTTGGTGAAATCAATAGGAACCAAACTTGATAAAGTTATCTAGATAAATAAAAATAAATTTAACACAGTTAAATTCAGTTGAAGCATCCTGAATATGAATAAACCCTACAAAACTATACAGGGTTTTAAGCAAAATGAAAACAAAATCTATGGCAAAAGATAGAAAAGAATGATGCAATAATCATAGTTTTTGCTTCCCAATATTACAATTTTATTTTAATTTTGAAGCCTCCTCTTGCCCAAAGGTAACATTTTAAAACAATACATTGAAACGTTCTACAAAAAATACCTTCAAACACATTTTTTTCTTAATTGAGAGTGATTGACTTTGTGCAATTTTATCATCCCATTAAAATCCAATTTCTACTCTGGAATGTGAATTGGTGGATCTTTTCACCTTAGACGATAGTCTCCAGCATTAATTCAGAGCTTCATTTTAGCCCTTGCATAACAAAAGGCATTTCTGCACATAGTTGGTGAAATCTTCACAATTCTGCTGTTAACCTACTTCTCTTCAAATGACTGACTTCAGTCCAATGTGCACACTGTGGATTTGAATAGGGCAATAGCAGGAGACTAATTACACCGGCATTTCAGAGAAATTACATGATAAATTTGCATTGGCGGTGTCTGCATCCCCATTCATTTCCCCTCATGTGCGCACTGATGATTTGAATAAAGAAGGGAAGCAAGCTCCTGGCTAAGTTTCAGTATTCAGATGGCCATTTTGCAAACCGTCATATAATTTTATACAATTTGACTATAAATTTTAGGAGGGAGGGAGGGAGGGAAGGAAGGAAGGAAGGAAGGAAGGAAGGAAGGAAGGAGCTGAATTTCAACATTTTTCATTCTCAAGATTGAATAAGCCAGATGCAAGAATGCAGCAGAGTGGTTTCAAGATGACAGAGGCAGAAATCAGTGCTCAAAATGATTGACAACCAAGAAGAAGATCATGAGAAGAATGGACATGGAAGAAATAATCTTTAACATCTGTAAACTCATTAAAGAATTGACAATAAACCATACCTAGAGAAATTAGGAAAAGAACATTAAAGTTACATTTCTGACTTTTGGTTTGGGGTCGCAACGGTACAGACTGAAGAGACCAGCGCTCTGATTTTTAAATCCTATTTTGCTCCATTTGTGGACTCCAAAGGGTCAGAAATTCACCCAGTAGAGGTGAGGAGGAGGAAGAGGCACCTCGGAATCCTGGACCAGATGGAGGGTGGTCCAGATGAACCAAATATCTCTTCAAACGAATGGGAGAAAGAGTGCCTGTATGCAGGCAGCTCAAGTTGTAGACAATTGGGGGGAAAGTGGAGCCACAGCATAGCCACCAAACAGCTGATTGCCAACAGCATGTTGAAATCTGAGTGAGCCTAATTTTTATTCCTTCTTCTGGTGAACTAAAAAAGAAAGATACCCTAACTGGGACTTTTACAAACTTTCTGATTAGGCGCATTTCAGATAGTTGAATAGGATGGTATGATATTGATTGATTCATTTAATTTCTATAGTTGACTCTGGACAACTCACAATTCTAAAATTGTAAAACAAACAATTTAGAAAATATTAAAACAATAAAAAATCCACAAAATAAATAAGTATAAAAAGCAGTCATGATGATTAATTAACTAATAGTTAAATCCAATTAATGGGACCCTTAACACATTCTGATTCCAGCAACATTAAAGTCATTCTAATCTTTGAGGAGGGGGACCTTCCTTAGGGTAGGGAATACAACAGAAAAGATCTAACTTCTAGCTCCTTCCATTGTGCATTCCTTGGCTGATGGGATCTACAGCATGTCCAATCTGTTGGGTCAGATTGGGTGAGTAGAAACTTTTGGAAAAAGATGGTCCCTCAGGTAACACTTTAAAGGTGACAATTGGCACCTTAAACTGCGCCTAGAAATATACTGTCCGTCAATGCAACTCATAGAATAGTAGTGTTACATGTCCTGTATAGCTGGCAACCTTTATTACCCATGTAACAGCATTTAGCCCCTGTTGAAATTTCTAAATGTTGTTCAAGGGCAATTCCAAGTATATGTTTTTCGAGATTTAAATTATGTTATTACTATTATGTTTTTTATAAACTTGAGAAAATAAGTTTGCTATCAAAGATTGTTCCCTTTCACTCGTTGGAGACATTCCATAGGATGACACTGATAAGCAGAATAGTGACCAAAAAGGCATTGCTAATACAGGGATTAAAGCACAAAACATGCTAAATTGAAAATATTTATCATCAAATGTTGTCAAAAACAATAAATCAAAGAAAGTTTGATTAACTAAATTTCCATTGACTTCTTAGGAACATAACCATTCATTTTCTGATACATATGTGCACACACAGGCATCCCTCTGTCTCACACACAAACATTCCACACACATATACAGAAACATACTGTAGTGTTGAAAAGGACTGCATACTGTGCAATAATTTCTTCTCTATTATAAATTTCTTAAAAGAAAAGGATAGAATACTACACAATACAGAAGCTTGATTTGGATAGAGACAGCATATAATTTAGTTATATCTTTCTGCTTAAAATCATCTAAAGAAATAATAGATATAAGCCAAGGACTAAGGATGATGTTTATAAACCTTGTTGATCCTTTCAATACGTCTATGAATAACATAAGAAGAAAAACTCATGTTGAATGCAAGTCTGAAATGAATACTCTTCATAAGAAAAAGAAATGTATGTTGAATGAAAAGGTCAACACTTCCATTTTGTGTAGATAAACTGTCAACATTCTTCACATATTGTAAAAGGGAAACTGAGGTCACATTCAAAACAACTCTACTAGCCAAGAAGACAAATAACAAAGCTTTTAGAAGAGTGGGGAGAGATGTGGTATAAATTTATGGAATTCTTTGGGCTTTTAGAGCAGAGCAAAATACTGATATAGGAATTATAGATGGGATCGTAGAAATGAAAAGCTATGGTTGATGTCAAGGCTCATGTCAAGACTCTACCAAGTGGGGACAAGTAAGCAGAATTGATGAAGATGGTAAGCATTGCCTTCTCCCACAGGGAGAAAAAAAATGTTTTCAGAATGTTAACAAGGCAAGGTCAACATAAAAAGAAAGAATATGAAATACAAATACGAGTATCTTCAGGAATTGAGTGGAAGGTTAAGGTTAGCATTAATTACCTTATAATATGGCCAAGAAGGATGCAAAAAATAATAATAACAAGCACTTCTATTCTTTCCATTCAGAAAATTGCTTTAAGACTTCTAAACAGTGGAATTTAAATAATTCCACCAACATTCAGTGTCTGCATTTCTACTTCCAGAGAAAAATACCTTGTATTTATACTTACTCATATGTTCATTTATATAAATGCATGTTTTTGGGTGAAAGATTGTAATGAATTTCAGAACAGTGGCTCTTTTTGTGAATAGGCAAGGTGATTTAAAGTAGAAGGGAAGTATATGTATCAGAAAAAAAGAGAAAGAAACCCTAATAAATCCCAGTTACCTTTTGAAAAGCACCTTTGAGACCATAGATAATCGAAAATCTCCACAGACATCAGAAAAAAATGAGCAACTTTAAGGGATGCTGTGGTATGTTGATAGAAAATATATTATAGAAAATTATGTTATCAGTGGCTATTAGATGTAATATTGTGTTATGTGTGAATTTTATCTATTGTACACAAACTTCACACATCAGACAATTCTGTTGCCCCCCTGTCCTGATTGCTCAATCAGATATCTAGGATGGATGATTATACAGTAATTTCATCTGACTCAGAAAACCCTTCTTCAGTTCACTTAACCATGTTCATTCTCTGAATAAAATAGAAACATACATACACTTTCTAACTGATCCTTCCTTTGGCTTTTGGGTGGTATGTTTTAGAAACCCTATTGGCTTTCGCATATAGTTTTAAGCTTGTTTGTTTTAGACAATTTGATACATTGGTAGGGGGGGTAGCATTATTAGAACCATATTTTTAACTGTAATTTCAGAAAACAAAATTCCAGAGAAATTCTTACAAATGCTGGTAATGTTAGAAGTTGCCCAAGATATATGTAATTGTCATGTCTTCTATTAAACAACCATTTCTTCATCAGCCTGCAGTTTCTTTGTTCTCTTTCATTTCAGTTAAATCTCAACAAAAGACAAGGGAAACCTTTCGACTCAGTTATAAAACTCAGTAGAAGGAGTAATACCTAAAGACGTTTTGAAGAATTTCTTGATTCTCTAGGAAAAAAAATGAAAATATCTCCCTCATCCCCTTCTTTTTCATTAACTAGAAAGTCCAAAGGCCATGTCCCCCCTGCTATTCGATCGATTACAGACCTTCGGACCTTCCGCCGGGCCCTGAAGACCCATTTGTTCAATCAGGCAGGCTTGGGATAGCCGTGCCTTGTACTCCTGCGTTTAAATTCAATTTTAATTGATGGGAAATAATTTTATTGCTTCCCCTTTTTAATTTCAGTTGTAAATCTTCAGGCTTTATTTAATTTCTTTTAATTCTTTTTAATCTGTAAGCAATATGTATTTTAAGTGCCTGTAAGCCGCCCTGAGTCCTTCGGGAGAAGGGAGGGATAGAAATAAAATAAATAAATAAATAAATAAATCTCTTTCCACTTCTCCACATACCACATCAAGAAAATGTAACTTTTAAAGAACGTTTGTTAGATATATGTGATTTACATAACTTTAATAAGTTTTCATTTAGCACAAGTTGTAAGTTCTTTTTCTACATGTCTGCCTAATGATTACCATAGGTAAGAAGAGTTAAGATCAAATAATCTATGGCAAAATTCATTTGGAAAAGAAAATATTCTTAAGAAACTGAATTAGCAAAGGAAGTTGTGATTTTTCAGAGTAAAGCTGAAGGGACTAAAAGCCAAAAAGAAGTGTTAGGATAATGATGAAGTCCTGTCAAGATAAGCACATCAGAACACATATCTCCAGGAAGATTGTGATTTTGTTCATAAAAGAGAAATATGAGATGTAATATAATATGTGAATTTCAAAAGAGAATTGAAATTGAGTTACGAATCAAAATGAAATTATGAAAAGTAGAACCAAATAATTTTCTCCCCCTCTCTATATGCTTTAAGGGAAAACTGTGTTCATGAGCTGCAAGAGATACAGCCCTGTAGAGAACTATATCTTGATGTGAAATGTCAAAATCTGAGAAAATTTTTCAAAAATGATGTGCTGTCTCTATAGACACAAAAAACTAACACATTTAAAAATTCAAAAAGTACAAACTTTTTTAGGATTGTATGCTATAAACCTCCTGATTTAAACATTAATCCAACCTCTTACAGTCAAAACTAACAATATATTTGTGATAATATAACATGTTCTGTATTTGACCACATGGATTCAAAGTAATATTTCTCTATATTTCTACAGACATTTCTTCTGAACAAAAAGCTTTTCTGTCTACATTTCCCCTTCATGAACAATCCTATTGTTATTTGAGGTCATAAAAGTGTGTTGTGGGATGAAAAAAACACACATACTAAGCTCATTGTCTTGACAGAAATGCAGTACTAAAGGGAGAAGCTGGTTACACTTATAGTAAAACGTGAGTTCTTGAAGCCAAAAGTGGAAGAACTGAGTGCAGACTGAATGACAATCAGAATGAGGTTTGGAGCTTCTTCTAGTAATAGATGAACCTATCTACTTTGTGTTACATTGGCTTCTTTTTGTCTGATCTCAAGTTTGTTCCATCTAATTTTTGTAGCACTGTCATCATTCTTTATCACACATTTTTCTCCTCATCTATGTTTTTGTGCACACTGTGGATTAATGTACAACTATTGCCCTGAAATTTATACCATTTTTGTATGTTCTTGTTGTACATCAGTGTGCATTTTCATCTAAATATATATTGCAGTTTAAAAAGAAAGAGATGTGTTCATTTGTTGTTGCAAATTGCATTTCAGAATCCAAGACATGCGATTGTTACAAGGCGACAGAAGCTTAGATCACATTTCAGTTTGGAAATTTATATTGCAACTAGTGCTTTTAATTACTGTGTAATTTATGGAACTGAGAGTGAGCAGTAAGGTTTTCAAGTTTTCTGACATCAAATTATTTAGAGTGGTTAATTGCAAGAACAGCAGTGAAAGGGCAGGTGATGCAAGGATGTACAAAATGGTCTGCTTAAGATATTTTAAACCTGAAAACAGCTGCTTCAATCTCAAATAGGTCACTCTGCATGCTCCAGAAAATCTGAAATGAGACACTTTTTAAGGATTTGCAGATGTTAAACTATGATCACCTTACCATACATTGCCAGCATATTATAATAATAATAATAATAATAATAATAATAATAAATAATAATAATAATAATAATAATAATAATAATAATAATAATAATAATAATAATAATAATAATAATAATAAT
>JANHFO010005280.1:57928-69112 GCA_032468095.1 Pareas carinatus
ACCAAAGAAAGTATTCTAGTCTAGTCTAGTCTAGTCTCTACTCCATTCGTCTCCACTCCATTCCACTTCATTCAATAATGTACATTTATGCCTGCTTTCAGTCTCTGACATCCTTTGATCAACACTATCATAGGAGCCCATAACAATGCTACAGTAAGAAAGCTCTGGATCTTAGATTGAGATTGGGACTAAGGAATGAATCCAAAATGACAATAAAATCCTGTTGGGCAGCACAGTCATTGAAAACACTTGAACATTTCATTTTGAGGCTTTGAGCCTCAAAGCAGACTATATTAGCTGATATGGAGAAAGAAAAATATCATTTTAAAGGAGTAAAGCCTGCTTATCAGCAAGTCCTAACTACTCTTTTAATTAAGCAGATTTTTTTTCTGAATCAATAGCAAACTGATATTAAAACCAACAGGACGGTGCCTATCCACCCCATTAAACCCCACCGTCACCACTACCTTCATTTCAATGGGTAGCATTCTCAAATCCTAGCCAGCAAGAATCATATTCAATCAAGGTGACAGTTTCTCTCTCTACTTGACTGCCCTTGGCTTCCATTCTTTCAGACAATAAAACCAAAGTAAATGCATCATGCACGGTTGGTAAGTGCTAAAAGAAGACACATTTCTTGCCAAGGAACATGCAAGATGAGCCCGCCCACCATCAGACTGTGCTGTTTTAAAAGATGTAAGCTTCGCACTTTTCCAATGCACACTTCAGTTGTGCAACTCCCTTTTCCTCCATCTGTTCTTTTGGTGACTTCTCCCATTTTCTTTACTTTGCACTTTTTCTCAACTCTTTATCAGAGTCATCTATCACAACTCTGACGTTTAAAGTTAACTGTATGCCTTTGTATTTTTAGGATAGTTGTGACATCACATAACTATAACCATGAACTCTATCATACTACATCACTGAAATTTTAAACCTAGTGGTATTTGCATACTTGTAATTTCTTCTTGGCAGTTTTTAAATTTTTAAATTTCGTTAAAAGGGAGAATACATGCATTAGCATTTTCTTCTGACTGTACCAGGTGTTTCTTTGCTCAGAAAACAAACTAGTTACATGATTGTTGTCTATGCATGTAAATACAGATTATAGAATAAAAGGAAAGAATGTAATAAATAAAGTATGTTCAAAAATTGTATGAAAACATTCTTTCAATTCTAAAATAGTTTCCTTAAATTTCTTACTATTGTCACTCTCCTTCTGCTACTCCTTTTTCAACTGGTGACTATCTGTATATTCTTCTTATTTTCAGGCATTGTATTTCCATCTACATAGATTTTTCAGCAGGATATGTTTCATCTTTTAGAACTATGTACAGTTTCTTGAAGTATAATTATTTATTTATTTATTTTATTTTATATTTAAATTTCTATACCGCCCTTCTCCCCGAAGGGACCCAAGGCAGTGTACAGCCATCTTAAAAAACAATCATAAAACAGTGCAATACAAGTACAGACATTTAAAACAAATTAAAATAACTATATAACTCATGAGGCCAAATTTAAAAAGCCGGAAATATACAACCAATTTAAAACCGGATCTAAAAAATTTAAAAGAAACTAAAATATCTGGATTCTTTCATTTGCAGAGAGAAAGTGTGAGTCAGGCCAGGCCAGCCTGAATAAACAGGAAAGTTTTTACAGCACGGCGGAAGACACGGAGGTCCGAAATAATACGGATCTCCGAGGGAAGATCGTTCCAGAGGGTGGGAGCTGCCACAGAAAAGACTCTCCCCCTGGGGGTCGCCAGCCGGCATTGTCTGGCCGACGGCACCTTGAGGACCCCCTCTCTGTTGGAGCGAACCGGTCGGTGGGAGGTATTTGCTGGCAGAATGCGGTCCTGTAAATACTTCAGACAATATTATGGAGAACATAAAGTGTGTTATCTGCTTAATGTGGTTACCTGTATAGTTAATCAAAGCCATTTCTTTGACTGCAGACAAGTCTATTGGAAGCAGTGACTGAATGAAATTGGAAAGAAGACAATAGCGTGCTATTTTAATGTCTGACTCAAGAATGCAAGCAACCAATGTTGACATGATGATGTCATCAAACACACATTGTCATTTGCCTTTGCCTGCCCCAGAGATTCCCACAGAAGCAGCCCTAGACGTTCCTATGTTATATGAAGCTATTATAAGATTATTCCCATATGCAAGAGTCCCATTAATTTTTATTATATCAGTATGGCAAATCAGTTAGTTAGAACTAGTCATGGACAAGAAGATTACCTTCTTTTAAACATTAACCTGAATTTATCATTGTAAGGTCCTGCACTTGATTATTAGCTCCTAACCACACCAGATACAGGACAGGTCAAGCGAAACTGATTTTGTTCTAGCCCAGGTGCATGATATGCTTCCTTTGAAGTACTGTTGTTTCAAGACTACATCTAGACTTCAAAGAATGCTATTCCAGGCAAAAGGTATCTCTAGGCATGCAGTGCTGCTGCGAAGGAAATTTCTAATAAATAAATGCCAGATAAACTAATCAAAGTTTGTTAAATACCAGTCTTTTGTGCAGGTGATAAAGTTCAGTTGCTATCAGAATGGCGCAATGAATACACCTGAACAAGAAACGTGGACGCCCATATACTTTGTCAATACAAATGGCAACACAATGGCAGCTATCAGAAACAAGCCTCTACTATGTCAGAAAAATAAAATAATCAGACATATTTGTCATCCAGCCTAACTGATATATTTTTAAAAAATAAATGACTGCTTTCTATGTTGAGAAATTTAGATAGACCTAAAGGCTCCAGTATTTAGCATGCTTCTTAAGGAGTAAGTGCATTTGAATAAAGTGGATGAGTAGGCCCAAAGGAGGCTTTCTAACAGGACAAAATAAATCAAGAAATATATAATGTATAATAGGGAGGGGTAATTGTATTTATTATTAATTTATAAAGAAGTAAACATTTTTATTAGGATAAAGACTTTACTTAATGCTTTATAAAACCAGGATAGGCAAATCTAAGGACAAGAGAGCCTAAGAACTTCTATTCACATCCCTTCTATAAATTTATCTCTAATAGGTAAAATATATTTAAATATAATCTCCAATTCCTATTCATGACTTAATGGAAATATGAAAAGAATATGTGTATGAATTATATTTTAACATTCAGTTAGAATGGACTCAATCCCTGATTTTCTATATCTTTAGACTATGTTCTTCACACCTATAACCACTGTCCTTTAAAGCAGAGGTCTCCAACCTTGGTCCCTTGTGGACTTCAACTCCCAGAATGGCTGGCTGAGGAATTCTGGGAGTTGAAGTCCACAAGCCTTAAAGGGACCAGGTTTGACAACCTCTGCTTTAAAGTTCTTAGATATTTTCAACAAATGTCAGTCTAACATTTGTGAACCTAAAATAGGACTATTTTACAAAAGGTACAATTGTAGCATTAAATAGGGGATGAACTTTATAAAGTGTAAATTTGTAAGTATAATTATTATACACACAAAGAAGAAATTTTAGAAATCATTAAAATGGAAGGGAGAAACAGAAGGTAGTTCAACATTGTTTTGAGTTAAATTTAAAAGATGTATTGTCATTTTTTCAGGTCCTATCCACATTTTCTTTTAATCTATTCCCTTTATTCCTTTCTTTATGTCCATTTAAAGCTGTATGAATTATTTCCTCTTCTGGGTCACATAACATTTTGTGCACATTCCTGATGGTTCAGTTGATGCACAAATCACAAGCTATAAATATGTAAATTGTCCATTTTCATGCTAACACAAGTTCTGTTTCAGAATTCTCAATACTAAAACCAATGTGACCATAGATTCAGATATATGAAAATGCTGTTACCAGCAGATATATGTAGGTACTGAAATGTACTAGATTTTAATATTCTGCAAGATTCTGTGATATTTTAAAAAAATATCAAGTTCCCAAAACTACGACTGATGAAATTTCATATATTGTATCATCATTATTTTCTCACAATTTTTCACTGGACTGCTAAATGCTTATAAAGCAGTGTCCAGTGAAAAATTGTGAGAAAATATTTGACAGTTGTGGTCTGGTGCCTGTCCTCATTACAATGTGTACAAGTCCAGTTTCTCAAAAATGCACCAAAGAGGGAAAAAGCAACTTCAGTTATCAAGATGGGAGGAAACTATATCACGTAAAAATTTTAGAAATTGGCATTTTCTGTTTCTCCAATTATTCAAAATTTATTTAAGAAAATGTATATGACAATCTAACTCACTCTAAGTGACTCTGGGTAGCTTACAAAGATAAAAACCCAATAATAAAAAACAATAAAAAGTATTAATCCCCTACCTGTCAAAATTCCCACATTCCTGACCCTCAAAGTAACTTAGACCAAGAGCCAGATGAAAGTTCATTGATTTATTGATTCAAGCTGACAGGCAACAATGATTCCATTGAAGGTAAAAAAGGAATTAGCTATTGCAGTTTTTTCACACAATACTAAAACAGACGTTTCTCAAGTACAGGTTCATGTCCCAGGATATCTGCAGTGTTACCATGGTAGCTATCATTTCACCAAAGCAATCTGGCCACTCCTATATGGCCTCATCTGTAAACCATAACAAAGTACATTTTCCCACCGTGATGCACTTTTTCCCCTTCCTCCATCAATCCATGGCAAATTTTTCTTACAGGAGCAGATAGCATTTTCAGCTAATCATGTCCAAGAGGAATTTGACACTATCCCCCAGATAATAAGATTAAGTCAATAAAATAAGCCACTTGATGGGCTCCATCCCATTCTGGCTTGTCTGGGCCCTTTGGGAAAGAAGGGTATTCAGGGACTTGCAAAAGAGTGTCAAGGTGAGGGACAAGCTTATCTATGTGGATGATTTTTCATAGGGAGGAAGCCACCATGGAGAAGGTCCTTCTTGGTCTCACCAGATCTACCTTCTTAGAAGACAGACCCATAGCATTCCCTGCCTTCCTGTTCTGGTGGATTAGGTAGATATGACTGGGAAAAGATGGTTCTTCAAATAACCTGGCCCCAAGCTAGGTAGGGCTTTAAAGGTGACAACCAGCACCTTGAATTGAATGTGGAAGCAAATCACCAGCTAATGCAACTCATGCAGAAGAAGTGTCACATCTGCACATCTAGGCTTGCACAAAATCATGTGACTGCTGCATTTTGAATGAATTGAAGCTTCTGAATACTTTTCAAGGACAGCCCTTTGTAGAGTAGAGTTCTATTGTTTAATTGTTCATGCTTGCGTCCCCAGATAATTTGTTGGGTTCCTGGTGCTATCTAATTTTTAGTCTCAATTTTATCCATTTCTTCCAAAGAAGGGAAAAAAATTCAGTCTTTCATAGAAACTAGGATCAGAAATGTGACAACTTCACCTCAAAAGGAGACTCTAAAGCCAGTGTCTCCAAGCTCTTTGGCTCATTTACCACTTCATGAAGTTTCAAAATGAGGGCAAAGGTTTTTTAAGTGATGAATGGCTAAGAGCCTGAAATGTGATTGTGGTACACTGGAACAAACAATAATACATATAGTTTGAGAATATCCCCTCAGGAACTTCCAGGGCACCTGAGATGATCTCATCACAGCCACCCCAGGAGCAATTAGATGGTTACATTCCTTAGATATCGAACTATAATATCTATACTATTGCAACTCTATGCCACCGTATTATGAAGATGTTATCATGGTTTTACCCTAATTTAATATTTTATCCTGCCTATTGTATTTGTGCTTGTATGGATAATGTGATTTGTTAGTGTTGTATATCAGTAATTGCCTCTGTAAATGCCATACACTAAGTAAATAAAGTAAGTAAGTAACAATGGATAGTACCATCAACACTTGAGGGTCAATATTGACCACTTTGGGGAAACTTGCTGTAAAATAATGAATAATCAGTAATGCCATCCAAAGCATGATGTGAGAATTGCAGGGCAGGGGGTGTCCTTTCTGGTGTCAAAGGAACAAAAATACTTTGGAATACATTAATTTTGATGTGTAGAAGATCAAAGCAACCATTTAGGATATTCTAGTTTTTTCAGCTTTGGACTAATTAGGCTGCTTTGAGCTGCCTTCAATGGGAAATTGCTCAAAAAGCCTTTCCAACCTTTTGTTTGCGATGATAAACACACAGCTTCAGGTCCACTTTTAACATTTCTGATTTTTGTCTGTCATAAAAAGTCAGAATAGAATGGTAATAAAAGTATCAAAATCAGTTGGATTTCAACCACTCAAAAACAGTTATTCTCTCTCGATATTTCATCCAAATATAATTATAGATAATAATTGATAATATATAGAATTGCATTGATTTTTACTTTTTTAAAAAAAATATCAAACATGAAAGATCCACACTCTTAACCCTTAATTTTTATGTTTGAAATCTGTAAGATTTCATAACTGCATTAGTTACTATGTACACAGCTTTCAGCTTTGATCCCAAATCAGAAGTACTAAGCTATTTGTGATTTAAAATTGTACATAATGGAAGATATGTCTGAATAATCAGAAAACACTGAGACAGAATTGGTACCAATATGAGTTGAAGCTATTTCTAACCTTTTCAGTGTCCCATCCTAAAGAAGGCCATTAAAAAAAATGGAAGAAATGCTAAAGATCAGAAATGTAGAAATGTCAGACACAAGAAACCAGAAACATGAGTTGAGTTCAAAGTTCTAATTATTTATACACTTTTTAATGCTACTTATATATGAAAATCTGATCTACTAATGGTCAAGTCAAATTGTCACTAGATAGGGGTCAATGGAATTCACAGGGGCTTGGACTTAGGTCTCTCTTGAGATGCAACAACTCCAAACTGATGATGTGTTTGACTTCACCCTCAGGCTCAGCCTGGTCATTTACTACAATAGAAATATGAAGGAATTATAATTATTTTTCATGAAATCCTGGTCCACAATCTCTTAGGTAGCAACCTCCTCATCACCCCATTTTCAATGCATAGATTACTTTTCAATCTCATGAAGGATTGAAGAATAATGGGACCCCACATCCTAACCCAGGGCTTTTCTTTTGCCATTGGTATAAGGCAAATCCTTTTGATGAGATATGTGGCTTGCATGCCAGTTGCACCCAGATGTTGGCGGGGGGAAGATACTTGCATATTCAGACACAAGGTCTTTTCATTGTATCTAAGAATATACAGTAGCTACACACCAACCACATTCATTAACTAGCTGTTAGTGAGGAATCTGCCAACTGTGAGGAAAAAATTGTCAAGTTAGTTAAGAAAAAGAAATAATTGGGAGGGAGAAGAAATGAAGAAATATATTTTAGGTGGTAAATGCTAATGAATATTAAGTGAAATAAGTTTTTTTAATACGAGTCTTTGGGGACAAAGAAGGGTGTATTTGTACAGTATCTATTTCTCAGCCTACTTCTGCTTAAGGTATTTGAAACAATTCTGATTCACATAGGCTGTGAACTGTCACAGAGTTAATGGTATCCTGAAAGGCAAGGCCTATCAGTTCGATTTAACTTGTCTGTAGAAAGAAGTTCATAAATAAATTCACAGACTCTCCTGACAAAACATTTTCTGAGGAACATGAAATTATAGGTGCACTTTTGACAGTCAAATTTATATGCAGAGCAGTCAAAAGAATTTTATTAACATAAACAAGTCAAAAGTATCTTAATCTCAGCTCAAGGGACATAGCCTCTTTTAGAAGATGAATTCTCCACAAAAAACTTATCTCACATATAATTTAGCCTTTTCAAGGGCAGGGAGATGTGTCAGTAGTTTTAATTTTTTTTCTTTTTTTGGAACAATAGCAGACCAGAGAAACTACCACTCGTCTATGTAAGCTGACAAACACGTCTCACTACTTAATAGATTTCCTTCTTTAAAGGTCAAAAGTGGCCATAATTTTGGAGAGGCAATAGTCTAGGGGCCTTTTGCAAGGAAATGGTTAATGTTACAGACAACACATTGACCTCTAGTCATTTATCACATTTTATAAAATCTGAAGGTTTAAACAAAGTCAAATGAACTTGGCACACAGGTCAGGTTACTGTCTCACACCAAAGTAACATAGAAAGATCATTTGGGGTCTTTGTCACTGGACCCTCCACAGTGTTTTCTCTGTTTGGTGAGAGCTGACTATAAGAGTTTTCATTGTTTGAGTGAGTGAAGCTGATACCAAAGAGTCCTGATGACTAGCAGTAGTAAAAGGCATTTCTATCATTCCTGTTGATTAGGTTATAACTTCCACCCTTTTAACCAAAGCATGAAGAACACCAGTTGCATAGTTCCATATAGTACTGCTCTGTCTTTATTACTATTCTCTTCCTTCATTTCTCTCTCTCTCCTCTTCTAATCCTACTCCCATCAATACAGAACATATTTCAACTGAAATACTCTGAATTGAGAGCAAGCTGATATGAAATCAAGAAAGAAGGGAATGCTGTCAGAGCACTCTATTGAAGTAGGCAAATCATTATAAAACCAAGCATGTTTGTGCATGTATCTATCTCTATTTCTATCTCCATCTTTATGTCTATCATCTACCTATCTACTTATCTATCTACACACACACACGGTTTTATAATGGTTTGCCTACTTCAATATATATCAGGAATGATAAAAGGCATTCAATATTACATTCATATAGTAAACTGCATGATTTGAGGAGTTGATTTGCAGAGGGCTGATTTGGCAGGATATAACATAACTTTACCAGTTATATCTAAAAATATTGGGTTTTTTTTTACCTAAGTTCACCCTTATTAGAGATAGGCAGATACTTCAACCTACCATCCCTCTTTGCCGGAATAATTTATCACCTTTTATAAGGTTATCATCAAAATTGAAGAACGGTTCCTAGGCTAAATTGAAGTGGACAGAAATTATAATTAGCAAGATTAATTTCCTTAAATGAACTCTTGGTCTGAGAGTTTAGTAAAAAGTCCAGCATGCTTACATTAGGACGTATAAAAAAAGATCTGTCTCTATCCATGCCCACCACATCACACAGCCTCCAACTGATTAAGCTATAAGATATAGCCTTTGTCAAATAAAAGTTAATTTGCTCTTCATTAAAGCAATGTGCAGAGCTTTATATAAGGAACAGAAATCATTTTATATATATATATATATATATATATATAGTGTGTGTGTGTGTGTGTGTAGGCCTAGGTGTGTTCGGATCTTTTCCTGTGTAAGATTGATAATATCTTGGCGACGTTTCGGCAAGGTCTCACTTGCCATCTTCAGGCTGGTGTTTTTGGCTTCTTGCCTAGCAATATATATATTCTCTCGACTAGCAGATATAATATGAATTTTATTTAAAGAAAATCTACATATACTATTTGAACTCACTCAGTACTTCTGGCATTGTTATGTCATTATATATGACATTTTCCACAGCTTGAAAGAAACAAAAGTCAAGCTGTAATGATATATTTCCTGCACTGACCTTGTTGAATAGAAATCATGTTTGATTGATTGCCAGAATAATAATAAAAAAGAATACCCTTGAAATAGAAATCTTCTAACTTTTTATTATTTAAGCTTTAGGAGCAATGTTTTGAAGGAAAAGGAAATAATGCTGGCAGACTCACAACCAGATTTTTTTTTCCTCTTCTCTCTTCTAAATTCATATTACTTTTCTTCTCTCCTACCTTCTCTCCTATCTTCTCTAAGAAAGACAACTGTGAAGATATCTTCAACAATAGTACCTTTATGAAATGTCAATCAAATAGACAATATTTCTTTTCCTCATCCACCTGTCCCCATTTGTGGAATATGTATCCTGAGACTTGATGAAAGCCAGAGCAACATTGAACTCCAGATCCAGACTGTTAAAGAGATGCTGAACTGCTCATTTCCACTAGAGAGTTTATTATTCACTGACTATGAACAGGGAAACATGGTAACTAAAAATCAAGACAACACAGGATGTCCTCACCAAAGTTGCCTTATCAATCAACATGAAACAGACCGAGCAATTTTATTTTCCTCACGTACTCTATTCCCTTATCAACACTTCCCTTGGGCACAAAGTTTTCCTATTCTTCTGTGGATACTTCTCTGGGTGAAAAACTACCGTTTATATTTCTGCCTATAGCAGCAAACTAACATTTCCCAATCTATTCTCTTTCTGAGAATAGAACCAACTTTAAACCTATTCAAAGCCATCTCTATTACACAAAGAGGACCCAGATTTGTCCCCAGAGTTCGACCAGCCTAAATCTTGGAGGCTGAATGTTTTCTTCGCCATAAAAAAGATGTTTTTGTTTTTTCTAACATATTCTTTGAATATTTGATGATTTTTAAAAGGCTGCTGTGGAGATGGCATTTTTTTCCAAAGAAAGTTTCTTCTTTACCTTTCTTAAATATTTAAGTGAATGGAGGATGCCTTTGGTAGGGTTGTTTTATAGGCCAGATCTATCCTTCATCTTGAAAAAGTCCAATAGAAAAATATTTTTGTCATTAGGATTGAAGGAGAGAGGTTGCATACCATTGGAAAATTGATTGTATAATGAAAGACAGGAAATTCATACATACCGTGTTTCCCCGAAAATAAGACGCCGTCTTATATTAATTTTTTCTTCCAAAGGAGCCCTAGGTCTTATTTTCGGGAGGTGTCTTACTTTCCGGGAAACACGGTAGATCATCCACCCACATCCCCGAAAAACACCTGGCTCCCCCCTCCCTGCTATCTCCGGGTGCTCCTTACCTCATGCAGAATAACTTCCAGACAGGAAAGCAGAGAGGGACGCGCGGCTGGGCTGCTTGCAGGGCTGCTTGCAGGGCTGCGAATTCTCTGTGCAAGCGCTCCTCAAAGCGCTTTACAGCCGACTGAAAGAGCGGGAATTTTGAATTTTGCAGGTTTCAGCCAGCCAATCTCTCTGCGGAAGTCGGGGCTGCAAAAATTAATATAAGACAGTGTCTTATTTTCGGGAAAACACAGTACTATACAATTTCCCCTTATAATCAAACACTACTGTGTTTCCCAAAAAATAAGACACTGTCTTATATTAATTTTTGCACCCCAAAGATGCGCTAGGTCTTATTTTCAGGGGATGTCTTATTTTTCCACTGAGGCCACCCAGAACCGGAAGTCCTAGGACTTATAATTGGGGAGATCTTATTTTCGAGGGATGCCTTATATTTCAGTGAGAGGCAAAAGTGTAAGTAGGTCTTATTTTCGGAGGATGTCTTACTTTCGGGGAAA
>JANHFO010005281.1:120435-130818 GCA_032468095.1 Pareas carinatus
CTTTTTTTTGCTTTTTGTACTTATAAAACTTGTTTAATTAAAAAAAAAGGAAAGTCCTATCCTGGGCACAAAAAGGGTGGCCAAGCGGCACAGAGGGAGGGGGAGACACCCAGCCATTCAACACAAGGAGGGAGGAGCTGGCTGCACAAGCACGCTGCCTGTTCTGGGGAGACAGGGTAATCATTCCCACCCAGCTTAGGAAGGAAGTACTCACAACAATCCATAAGGGGCAGCCGGGAATAGTCAGAATGAAGGGGCTTGCCAGAAGCTATGTCTGGTGGCTGGGCATGGATAGAGACTTACAGGAGTGGGTAGGGAGGTGTCAACAATGCCAACAATCCCGCCCAGCACCCCAGAGGATCTGAACCAGGGAGTGGGAGAAACCCAAGGGACCATGGGCAAGGGTGCACATAGATCTCGCCGGATCTTTCCAGGGGAAAACATTCATGGTCACAGTGGACACATATTCTAAGTGGTTATAAATAACCACAATGTGCTCCACAACGACCCAAGCAGTAACCCAAGCCCTGCGCGCCCTGTTCGCCACCCACGGCCTCCCCGACACACTAGTATCTGACAACGGCCCACTATTTACAGGGACCGCCATACCCTAACGGCGCCCAGAAATCCCAGAGCAAATGGCCAAGCAGAACGCATGATCCGCTCGATCAAAGAAGTACTCAAAAGGCTAGGCCCCGGGGAATGGCAAGGGATAGTAGATGAGTTCCTAACCTGGCAACACATCACCCCATGTGCAGCTACAGGCTAGAGCCCTGCCAAACTCCTAATGGGATGGAAACTACGCTCCGTCCTGGACCGGCTAAACCGCACCTATGCCCCCAGGAAGGACAGGGAACAACCGGCACCCACAAGAATGTTTAGCACCGGGGATCCTCGTGGGAGGAAGGAGAAATAAGAAGAATAACCGGGTCCAAATCCTTTAAACGATGGCCGGGCATGGAGACGGCACATCAACCAGCTAAGAGACAGGCTTCCCGATCTAACAAGGACCGTCCAACCCAGGGAACCTAGCACTAACAACCACCCAAATTCCTCTTCCGTAGGGACCGAAGGTGGGGAGTACATGCAAACCTTACCGAGAGAAGCTGAAAGGCCCCCTTCCGAAACGAGCGATTCACCTGCTGACGAGGGTGGAGCCGAGGCCATGCCCGGAGGCTTCCAGAAGCATCCCGATGGAGCTCCGAAGCCTCCCACAGGCACGACCTCACTCCCTGCCGACTACCAAGTGACTGAACTGCGCAGGTCCAGGCTCACTTATAGACGGCCACCGTATTTGCATAATTATGTATGCAAATAGGGTGAAAAGCTATCTGGGTAGGGAGGGGTGTTGTGTCCAGAGGGAGGGCATCGCCAAGTGCGGGAATGCTCAGCGCCTTGATTGGCAGGCTGCTACCCTAACCTGGGTATATAGGGGGCAGCCCACCAGTTGGGCGCCATTCTTGTACCGAGCACCATAATGAATAAAGATACCAACCACAGTGTGTCTCTGCCTCGTTTCTCACCAACCCACGATCTAACAGATAATACTATCTACCCTCCCTTTTTTCTTAATTCTCTGTATTTATTATAGCCCCTTTTCTAGGCATATAGTATTCTTGCTACAGTAATCACATATTGAAATAATCTTCCATGACTCTTTTCTAATTGTTTAGTCATCATTCTTAAAAGCAAATATTCTACCTTCAATTTCCTTTTAAAATCCTTTGTATCAATGTTTGGATGTGAATCAAACATTTTTTTTAGTTTTTTCCCCCGAGGTGGAAAGCCATTTTCCTATTCAAATATTGCATAAATGTATAATCTAAGAAACATTATATTGCTGTGTCCTAGAAGCAATGAAGTAAATTGTGATGAAACCAGACTTCCCAATTATGGATTTGTGTGATCAGAATTTCCCAAACTTTGGATGTGTTTCAGTCAACTATCTAACAAAATTAAAAGTGAGAAAAGTAAAGTTCTACAATTAGGCAAAAAAACCACCAACCACCAAATGCACAGGTGGTACATGCATAGGTGGTACATGACTCAATAGTAGTAACTGTGAGAGAGATCTTAGAATCCTAGTGGACAATCACTTAAATATGAGCCAAGCGTGTGTTGCAGCTGCCAAAAGAGCCAACATAGTTCCCGACTGCATTAACAGAGGGGTAGGATCAAGATCACGTGAACTGTTAATACCACTTTATAATGCCGTGGTAAGACCACACTTGGAATACTGCATTCAATTCTGGTCACAATATTATAAAAAAGATGTTGAGACTGTAGAAAGAGTGCAGGGAAGAGCAACAAAGATGATTAAGGGATGGAAGGCTAAATTCCTTCGCTTGCAGGAATTAGGAATTGGGTATATATGGTTTAATGAAAAGAAGGATTGAGATGATATGATAGTAGTATTCCAATATCTAAGGGCCCACCACAAAGAAGGGGTCAATCTATTTTCCAAAGCATCTGAAAGGAGGACAAGAAGAAATGGATGGAAACTAATCAAGAAGAAAAGTAACCAAAATTAAGGAGAAATTTCCTGACAACGAGAACCATCAGTTGCCTCCAGAAATTGTAGGTGCTCCAATACCTGAGGTTTTTAAGAAGAAATTAGACAAATATTTGTCTGAAATGGTACAGGGCTTCCCACTTGAGCTACTTGAGAAGCTACTAGAAGAACTCTAAGGTCTCTTCCAACTCTGTTATTCTCTTAACCATACACAACTTCAAATTGTACAGAATGTACTTGTCAGATAGGTAGTGATATCAGTTTTCACTCAAGTACACTGGCTTCTAGGTTGCTTCTAAAGCCAGTGAAAATTTCTGATTCCTCTAGAATCTAGATATATGTAGTCAGGCTATGTGAATGCCTGACCTATACATAAATATGACAACTTTTTGTGTTTGAAATCTAGTTGTGGGTTCCAGCTGAGAACACAGGGGGCTGTAAGAAAACCAAGCCTTAATTATGCACTGAATTTTAGGGTGAGAGGGTTGTGGGGAATCAGGGAAAGTTACAGAGAATGAAGTTTTACAACTTTTGACTCTCTACTTGGTTCTCTGGCAGAACTGATAATGTCCCATGGCCTCAGTATTAAAGAAATTATTTCCAGCAATTCCTTGTAATGTGTTGAAATTTCTATCCTACCATTGTTCTGAAGCAGGTTGTATTAGTATTGTTGCTATTCAGTAGCAGTTCCTTTCTCTTGTCCATTAAGCATTTGAATAACATAATATTGTTCAGGCGAAGCTTTAGACAGATTCTGGCATTGTTATTTCTGATTTTACCAATCTATCATGACAGATGAATAATGTAATATTTTTCAAATGAATATTAACTGGCACTGCTGCTCTTGATATTTTTTACTTTTTTAATTATCCCTGGTTTCATTGCATTGTGCGCCTGTTTTGTTTTGCAGTTTTGTGTGTTTATTCTTTTGATATGTTAAACTGAATTCAACGCACTGATTAAATACTTGATCTAAAAATATACTTCACTTGGACTTCAAATTTTTTTTCTTGATAATTTTGCTTATAGCAATGTCATTGCATAATATCAGAATTTTATCCCACTTATAAAAGCACCCTCATGAACTGCTATTTTAATTAATGGGCTTTGGCACTAAGCTATTACCAAAGAATGCATCAAAAAGCTAAAAAAGCCAATCTGATGGTCAGGTGTGAATTAAACTTCTATGCAAACTGCTTTTATCTGGAATTGGTATCATTGGGTGATTTTTTATTATGTGGAGGCAGAGTGAGAAGTCATTCTGTTAGTCCCAAAGCTGTTTAAGAGCTTTAATAAATTTTAGGTAAGAACTCACTGGAATACTTACTGCTCCTTTTTCAAACAGACAGTGATGTGTAAAATGTAGAAAGGGTTAAGAAATAATTACAGCAAAGAAATTAAAGGCATGAGATAAGGAAAATTGTATTCTACTTAACACCAAAATTTTAATTTAAACCAAGACCATTCACTATAACTCTCCATTCCTTTCTGTCCATGCAAACTGTTACTGCTTCGCCATATCTGACCATTGCTTCATTTTTTGTATAGGGATATAAAGACCTTGACTGAGATTTCCAAAGAAGGCTGAATAATGATGGGCACTTTCAAATTTTAAAATCCTGACTTTAAGCCAACAGCATGCAAACTATCACCAGCTAGTGAAATATGTCCAAGTTAGAAGAGAAGGCAAAACAGCTAAGCTTCTGAAAAAGCAAATGCAGCCTGATTTTTTTTTCTCTGCAAAAGCTATCAGGCTCAGCCATGTCAAAAGATCAGCAAGAGAAAGGTGGCAGATGGGTTTTTATTATCCCAAGAAACAAGGTGGCTCAAAGCATCTATATTTGCCCTTTTAGAAAGAAAAAGAAAATTGAAGCAAGGTTATGAGCAAATGAAAGGAAGACTACTCAATAAATGGGAGGAACACATTTAGCAAGTTGGAGATAATGCTGCAGTTGAAAATCAGTAACCAGTAACACTTAAGAAACTTAAGGCAGAGTCTGCCATTGTTATTTCTGATTTTGCCAATCTATCATGAGATATGAAAAACTTTTTGAAATTTGAGCAGTCACACATACACAACAGGCAGAAGAAATACACTGACAGTCTGTGAAGTTTGGAGATAGAAATATAGATGTCGGGAATGGCAAACATTTTGTAGCTGGTCCATTTTGGAAGGGAATATTTTTCAGTTGAGGATTTTGACTGGTCTTGGAAAGTTCTGTATCTATCCAAAAGCTTACTATGGCTATTAATTTCTGCCAGAAACTGTCAAGAAATCACACCACTAGTTCAGTGAGTTTGTTATGTTTTAGTTTTATACAATCCGGGGATCTTTGACAAGCAGCTCACCAAGAGGAAGCTTGGAGGCAACTGGCAAGTTCAACCTACTAACCCTCGTAATGGGGTAACACAATTGCCAAGCACTGATAATTAAGCAAGAAATCCACCTGATTGAGATTTGTATTGAAATAGCTTTCAGTCTTAGGACAACTCGATAAAGAACAAGTTTAAAAGTCATCATTTCATTTTCAGTAGAATTAACTTTCCAAGAGTGGAGAGCACAAAGCTGACTCTTGGCACCATTAGGGGCCAAATCCCTACCAGAAGATGAGTGCTTGTACAAAGGTTTAGCTTAACAAGTGGTTCAATTTTTCATTTCTAATGTTATTTCACAAATGGTTGTAAATTTGCAAAATTTGTTTAAGAATGATACAAGTAGTCCTTGTTGGATCCTGACTGTCTGGCTTCATTGAGTCTAAAGGCAGTAATCAAGAAGCCAATCCCTCCCCCAGAGGCAATCTGCCAGTCGGCACTGTGCGCTGATTGGTTAAAGCGCACAAAGCACCTGTATTTAAAGAGAAACAGAGCCTGTGGGTCTCTGTGGAGTTTAGCTGTAGTTAGTAATTTGCTGAAGTAGTTGTTTAGTGGAGCAATTCATAAACCAATTTATAGTGGTGCTAAGGAAAGCAGATGTGCACTGCATGTTCACTGATCTGGATGATAGCTTACTCGATCAGCTCATTTTTAGCTTTAGAGATGCCCGGCTACAGAGATGCTTATTGGCAAACACGAATCTGACCTTATGATTCCCCTTGAATGAAGCCAGGGCAACCAAATCTTCATCCAACATGGCTGAATCTATAAAAAAAATAGTCGGAGCATCCACCTCTGACAGAGTCGCAGTTGCAGTACACCAAGGAAATTGCAAAACAAATGAGGAAAACTCCAAAGACGAAGGAGGGGAGGTTTCCCAGATGACCAAAAGCCCAACGGAGCAAACCACGAGTGTTTCAGCTGCAGAGGACAACATCCCCAAGCTGTTTGCTGATTCATAGAAGCAACCTGCAGATGCTGCAACAAGAAGGGACATCTGGCCAAGGTATGCAGAGCAGCACTACCCACAAAGGCCACCCCACAGTAAGATGTGCCACGACAACCAAAAAACAGACTGAACCGAGAAGCAAGACAAAAATGGAAGGCAAATAAACCAATAGGAACCTCCAATACATTTCAAATTAAAATCAACAGTAATTGATCCCTGAACAGGAATAAAATTGCAATCACTGTGTATATCGGAGATAATCTTTGCCTCATGAAAGTGGATACCAGCTCAGAGATATCCATAATGCCATTGTTTAACTTTAAACAAGCCACGCCCAATTTGTGAAGGGAGTAAATTCGGAAACATCCTCTCAAAATAAGTGACTACCAGGGAAATCTCCTTCCCATCATTGACTTATCAATGTTCATGTGCGCTATAAAAAATTTGCAGGAAAGCTACCAGTAGCCATTGTGGTGGGGGTGGGTGGGCTCACAAGCCTCCTTAGATTGGACTGGTTTAGTTCCCTAGATTTGTGGGTAACTGGCGTCCACTCAACACTTAAGCACTGGGATAAGGACCTGATTAACAAATTCATGGATGTGTTCAACAATGACCTAGGCAAGTACAATAGTACCCCTATCTCTATTAATCTAGACTTAAGGCCAGAAGGGTCCCATTTGCCTTGAAACCAAAGTTGGATAAAGAACTAGATAAATTGATTGCTCAGGAAATTTTAGTCCCCACGGATCATGCTTGCTGGGAGATCCCTATAATCACCCCAGTTAAAAAAGATGGGTCCATTTGAATTTGTGCATAATTAATAAACATTGCAGCAAAGTGCATATCCTCTCCCTGTAATTCAACATCTGTTGCATTCCCTGGGCCTGGGCAAGGAAGATGGCACCATGATTGAGGTACAAACTATTGTGACTCACCATGGTGCCTTCAAAGTGACCCGTTCTCAGTTCGGAATAAGCGTAGCTCCAACAATTTTCAAAAGCATTATGGAAAGGTTGCTGCAAAATATTCCTGGGGTTGTACCTTATTTCAATGATATTCTCATCACTGCAGAAAACAAGGTACAATTAATGACCTGATTAAAAGCAGTTTTCAGTACGTAAAGATAAATGCCAGATTGGGATGAGTGAGGTCGAATTCTTAAGGTACCGTATAGATGGTCAGGGAATTCACCCCACCGATGAAAAAGTGAAAGCAATTAAAAATGCTCCGATTCTGACTAACAAGACCGAGCTACATGCTTTCTTAGGTCTACTGAACTTTTATCACAGTTTTTTAAAAAATAAAACTGTGACTGACCCATTACACCATTTGCTAGCAAAAACCAGTCAATGGGTCTGGGGAAAAGCTGAAAATGCTGCGTTTAATGCTGTTAAAGACTTGTTATCCAGCAATCAGTTCCTTGTCTGGTATTGGAGCTATGCCAAGTCACACATTGCCAAATGGAGCTGAAGCCTCAGTGGCATTTTACTCATGCACATTGTCTTTGGCTGAAAGGAACTACAGCTAATTACATAAAGAGGCACTCGCCATTGTGGCCACTGTGCATCATTTCTACGAATATTTATTTGGCCGGCATTTTACACTGATTACAGACCATAAACCACTTCTGAACCTGTTGGCTGGGGACCGACCTTTTCCGCCAGCCCTTTCACCAAGATTCACTCACTGGACCATTCCGCTGCCTGCCATTCCTATACTTTGATCCATCTCTCTGGAGCCACTGTGGGAACACATGGACAGTTTAAGCTGCTTCCCCCTGCCTGAAATGGGGAACAATGATGACCAGGACTGCCAAAGTCTCCTTGTGGACTGTTTGGACTTCTTTAATTACATGCGCTGGTGTGGAAGCTGTCTCTGCTAAAGATATCACCCTCCATCGGTTTTGAGCTGGGTGGGAAGGGGTGGTCAAAAGGGCCAATTTCAGAAGAACTTCAGCCTTATTTACTGCGAAGAAATGAGCTTGCTGTACAAGGGGACTGCTTGTTGTGGGGTGACCATGTTGTGGTACCAGAAACACTGCAAAAGAATGTGCTCCAAACATTACATGAATGTCACCCAGACATTGCTAGAATGAAGGCCTTGGACCATAGTTTTGTGTGGTGGCCGCAAATGGGCAAGGAAATTGAGCACCTGGTCACTAGCTGCTCAGTCTGCCAAGAGTCCAGATCAGCTCCACCAAAACTACCAGCCCGGAAATGTGAAAAACTAAGAGCTCCATGGTCGAGACTGCAACTTGATTTTGCTGGCCCCTTCCAGGATCAGACATTTTTAATAATCATTGATACATTCTCGAAATGGAAGGAATTTAAAATAATGGCAAACACAACTACACCCAATGTTACAAAAACCTTGCAAACCGTGTTCACCACCCATAGATTACCCGATCTCATAGTTACAGACAATGGGCCGCAATTTATGGCGACCACATTTGAGGGGTTTCTAGCCTCAGTGAGGATCTGTCATGCCTTGGTTGCACCAAATCACCCAAGTTCCAATGGATTAGTGGAATGCACAGTCTGCTCAGTCAAAGAGGCTTTAGGGAGATTACCCCCAGGGAATTGGCATGAAAGATTGGACAAATTTCTGTTTTGGCAGCATGTGACATCGTCCAAGGCAACAGGCAAAAGCCCAGTTGAGTTGCTGTTCAGTAGGAAATTTAGAAGGTTCTGGACAGATTGCATCCAGAATATGCACCAGAACAGGCTATGGAAAGCCCAAGCCATCCCAGAACTTTGGAGGCAAAGAACTGGGTAAGGACCAGGAATTATTCCTCCAAGCCTAAGTGGCTTGGGGAGAATTGAGGCCATAACAGGCCCATTATCCTATGTGGTCCATTTGGAAGATGTCTGACTATGGCAACGCCATGTGGACCAGCTTTGAAGGGGAAAACTATCAAACATAGGAGAAAACATCAATTTTGAAAATAATAAATTAATCACTCCCTCCCCAGGGTTCGTCGACAACCCCGAGGATCTGGAGGACTTACTGGACTGGACTGCCATCCCTCGCAGAGTGGGGGATGCCATCTCCTCATCTTCGCCAAAGGCTGGGCCTGGAGTCTTCCAGGAGCTTCCATGGGAAGTTCCGGAGGCTACTACAGACCCAACCGCCTGGGCTGACTCACCACCAAGGACTGAAGTGCGCAGGTCAGTTCATCCCAGCAAACACCTTATGTACTTAAATGAGTACATGTGTAACTAGGCGAGTTCATCCTAAAGGGCAGGGGTGTTGGATGCTGACTGACCCGGCTGCCAGAGGCAATCTGCCAGCCAGCACTGTGCTCTGATTCGATACAAACAAAGTGCCTGTATTTAAATGGAAATAGAGCCTGCGGCTCTCTGTGGAGTTTTGCTGCAGTTAGTGATAAAGAGTTGTTTCTCAGAGCATGTGTCTAGTCTTTTTGTGTTCAGCCCACGATCTTTCCGTTCTTGACTTACAACAGTTCATTTAGTGACCATTCAAAGTTACATTGGCACTGAAAAACGTGACTTATGCTTGCAACCATTTTTCACACTTGCAATCATTGCAGCATTCCTGTGATCACATGATCAAAATTCAGACACTTCGCAATTGGCTCTGGCTCATCCAGTCATCTCTTGTAGTCTTCTGACAAGCAAACTTAATGAGAACCAGATTCACTTAACAACTATATTACTAACTTAACAACTGCAGTGATTCACTTAACTGTGGCAAGTAAAGTAATAAAATGGGGCAAAATTCACTTAATAATTGTCTCAATTAGGAACAGAAATTTGGGGCTCCATTGTGGTCATAAGTCACTCAGTTGTGGTCGTAATTGAAATTATAAGAATGAAGTGTAAAAATTTCAAGTTTTAAAAGGAAGACTTTAGTCTTTCATTGCCACCAACCAATTACATATTTCCTGTGTGTATAAAAAACTTCTAATAACAGAAAGGAGAGTTTGCTTACTCATAAGAATGAGCATCTTTAATTCCCCAGTGCTGGCTGCCCTGTTCACCACAAAACACTTTTCCCCACTGACCTGAGATATGCTACCCTGTTTCCTCGAAAGTAAGACATCCTCCGAAAAAAAGACTTACTTACAGTTTTGCCTCTCACTGAAATATAAGGCATCCCCTGAAAATAAGACCTCCCCAATAACAAGGCCTCGGACGTCCAGTTCTCGGAGGCCTCGGTGGAAAAATAAGACATCCCCTGAAAATAAGACCTAGCGCATTTTTGGGTACAAAAATTAATATAAGACAGTGTCTTATTTTTGGGGAAACACGGTATTATTATCCCATTTTATAAAAACATAGGAAACAGATTAGACACTAAATAAATAAATAAATAAATAAATAAATAATTTTATTTATACCCCGCCCTTCTCTCAAAGGACTCAGGGCGGCTTACAGGCAGATAAAAAACATAGAATGACATAATCTTAAAACATATTTTAAATGTTAAAGAAATTTTGTTAAAGAAATTTGTTAAAGAAATTTTGCTTTTTGGATTTCCCAGATGCAGAAAAATGCACCAAGTGTTCAGATGATAAATATCCAAATGA
>JANHFO010005281.1:134360-145391 GCA_032468095.1 Pareas carinatus
GAGGCTGGCGTAGCAGGACATTTTCAATCACAGGAACTGCACCTGCTGAGCCAAACCAGCAAATAACTTTGACTTCCAGCCCGGCATAGACTGTTCCCCCATTGGATTTTGGTTTGGGTCTACGGGAACAGACCAGCCAAGGGGGCTCAAGGTGACTTGGTGAATATGGGGTTCACAATCCTACTCCACCCAGCAGACCGATGAGCAGGTAGCCCGGGAATCCCCAACAGCACCGCACCATTCTGAGTGGTCACGAAGGCCACCAGTACTTCATTTAGAGATGGAACTAGCCTGCACTGATGGTAGCATCAATTTAACCTTTAGCTAAAGTTTTTCCCAACCTCACTGGTTTTTATAGACCACTTTATGTCAATCTGGTTGTTAAAAAAAGCTATAGACAAGCTTTACTTCTTTGGTCATTTGTTCATAACAGAATCAGAAATAAACTTAAACAATGTATTGGGGACATTGATTTTCAGATCTACCCAAGTCTAATACCTAGCCCTGAACTCTGTGGAGTCCTTTCAAAGGGATATCGACAGCTTCCTATTTCTCATCTACCATAATCCTGAAATTTTACCAGGCCTTCCCTTTAGCCAGGTAGGATGCATTGCCTCCTGCTGTCCACTCCCAAAATATTTCTCTTTATTAAACTATCTTCAAGGGTGGCCCAGGGAAATCTCTCAGCTGTTGTTCTCTCTCCAGGTGATATTTTATATTCTATTCTGAAAAGATTTCCTAGTAGATGACTTTTCTTTGATGTTTCCCCTATCTGACTGATATGTACTTAAAACTTTCCAAGCTGTCTGCTTCTCCACTTCTCCATGCATTATCCACTTCTTCCCAGGTATAATCATTTCCACAGTACTAATTTTCTTTCTTTTTAGCTTTATATGTTTTCATTTTTACCCGTTTACTTTCCCCACCCACCCCAAGACTTCTGGCCTCATGGCCATAACAACGGCTTGGTTGGATTATATAGAATAGGATTGGAATTCTTCAAGTGAGCCATGAACAGAAATGACTTAGAAGACTTGATCTCAGACAGTAAACCCTGGATAGGAGGAAGAGCAAAATCCTCCAGGCAAAAGGCTAAAGAATTTATTTTTTCTATACGGAATTTTTAAAAATGCAATTTGAACTCAGTCTGTTGATTCTGTTCCTACAGCTACAACTGTGGGGAGATGATATGGAATTCATTAGCATGAACTAGGGAAGGCAGTCAGAATGGAATCCTTGGAGACTTTTTGGCCAGACACTGATTTCTCTATTCAATTTCAACTTAGAGACTTAAGAGTTGAGCCACCCGCTAAAAAGATGGTCTCACTATTAGATAAATAAGGCCTGGAGAAACAGTCTTTGTTCTTAGAACCTTATATATTCCTATGTGTCTGCAAGTTCCTCTATTTTCTACCTCTCTAACTACATACTAGTTTCCTTCCCCGAGAGATTTAATTAAGGTTTGTAAAGATTTCTGACATCTTCAAATAAATAGTGCTTTAAAAGCCTAAAGGCTGGATCTCTATACCAAAATCATCCTCCAGCTAAACTCATAAACTTTCAAGAAGTATTAAATAGTCTGATTAAATCATGAACACTTAATTTCATGTAAATATGTTAATGAGTGAGATATTAATGCCAGGTCTCTGAACTTTAAATAGCCGAGTGCTATATTTAATTATTACAGTTCTGGTTTCACGTTTCTATTCTCTCTTTCTCTGTCATTTTTCATCCTTCCCTTTGCCCATTATTGTAGATTTTAGTATTCTGTTCCTCATAATAGAGTTCAACAAAGGAAGAATTCAGCATGTTTCCCTTAAAAACATAACATACAAAATATACAAAATATTTTAATGCTCCTCATGATACTTTAACACAATCTAATCTTTAACATTTCTGCTAAATAATTTTTTTCTCTTAAGGGGGTTGCACTCTCTTCAATCTGAGCTTCACCATAGACCAATCAGTTGTTCTCTCTTGGGTTACATTTCAGATATGATTTTGTTAACCATGCCAGACCCCCTCATCTGCCAATATATAAGTGATCTTTGGATGCAGTTTCATCATTCAATAAACTCAGATGAGCACTCCTTTGATTCCCATCACTGTTACAAATTGCTGTCAGGCTACTCTGAACCTAAAAATAAGAATTTCTCTTTGGAACAGATTTACAATCTCTATCATGAGAGCTATAAGGCCAGTGATAGTTCTGTTTCCTCTGAAAATACTAATTCCATGAATCAAGAATAAACCTTTGAGAAGAGGGGTGCATGCTCAAAAATGATCAGGTTCAAAACAAACATAATTTGATATGTAAGTACAATTAATATGAAGTTATAGTAATTAAATGCATCTAATAAGATTACTCTATGTATATTGAATCATTTCCTTTTCTGTCACTTTAAAAACTGTTATTTGGCAGCAATTTTAAGCTTTCAAACCATCTTAGAGATTTAGAAATCTCCTATGCTTTCTCATAATTGTAAAAATATATTCTGAGATGACAACTTTTCTATTTTTGCTAAGCTGTTTCTACTGCACCTTAAAAGTGGAAAAACACTCTGCACATGATTAAATATAAGCTTTTCAACCTCACGTGTCTCTGTGAAGGAGACTAACTTAACACCAATGTATTCTAATTTATCTTAATGTTATTTCAAAGTAATTTTCAAACATAAAATAATTTTTTAAAATTCTGCAATTAAATTATGCTACTTCCCAAAGAAGTATTAAGATGTTATTCAAAGATCAAATGGAAGTATGATCTGTAATAAAAGCATAATTCAATTTAATTTACTATTATCTCTAGTTAAACAAAAAAGACCCTTTATATAAAATAAAGATCATACACAAAATCTTTCTTTTTGAAAAGATTGGATTTAAAATATTTATTTAGCACTAATTGGTATTCAGTCCTCCCAAAGGAAGTTGATAGCACAGCATATTTTAACACTCCATTTTAAAGACATCCAAAAGGAAGACAGTGTATTAATAAGCAATTATATACTGAAAGTTGCATGAATGCCTGAATGTGGTAGCTGTACTTTTAACTGTGCAGGACCATTTGGTCTAGCTTGCAAGCCATGCCTCAATTCTGTCTGTCAAATAACAATCAAGTGTTTTCAGAAATAATTCTTCACAAACAAGAAAAAATACTCTGCAGCAAGGAGTGAGGTAAGAGTGGGAAAAAGGCAAAAGAAAGGGGAAACTTTCAGCTTTCATGAAAAATATACATATCTTATATATGAAAAAAAGTGAATTCTTAATTCCAATCACCTTCCTTCCTCCACTATATTTCCCCCATTTAAAATAGAACATGAGTTCTCTAACCCAGAGGTTTTCAATTTGTGATCAGTGGATCCCTTGAGGTCCCTGGCAAGTTGCCAAGGGGTCTGCAGACAGGTCAAGAAAATTTTAGAAAAAGTAATATTCATGAATTTCAATTAGCAATTAGTTGAATTTGTGGAAATGGGGTCTACCATGTAGCAACAACATGTTTTGCGGTTCGCTGCTCTAACCAACACTGAACTATTTTGCAGGATTGTTACACATCAGTAACTATATACTGTTCAAGATAGTTGTAAGGCTCCTGGCCACACTTCCTCTCTTTATAACAAGTATTATAATAATAGGGAGCATCTAATTGATTTAGAGCCCACTTTTCTCTTCTAATATGTATTTGGGGCAGCTAATAATAATTTAAAAAACATTAACTTCAAAAGAAAAAAATAAGTTTTTAAAGAGAGTCAGACATTTTACAGACTCTGTCTTTGTTCTCTGGCTTGTTTTGGGATAGATTCATTGGACCAAAACTTGTGATTCTGCAATATTGCTAGAACAGCTCATTCATTGGCTCATTATTTGGCTTAAAATACTGAAAAACAAGAAGTGTTTCTTTCAAAATCAGCCAAATAGTGAATGATAATTTGGCTTCTAAAAAGATTTTAAATGTATTTTTTAAAATGAAAATGAGAGTGTAGACAGGCTGTCTTCTACAGCAGGGTCTCCAACCTTGGCAACTTTATAAAGACTTGTGGACTTCAGCTTCCAGAATTCCTCAGCCAGCATGGCTAGCTGAGGAATTCAAGGAGTTGAAGTCCACAAGCCTTAAAGGGACCAAGGTTGGAGACCTCTGCTCTAATCAACAAAGGAGCTTTGTGCTTATATCTAACAAAGGAGGAAGATCCATATTCACTTCCAAAGAGACTGGTATATAATATACTTTTTCCTCCAAAGAAAGAATGAAATGTGAGAAAACTCAGCATGCTGTGAGAGAAACGCCACGTAACACCAGGGACAAGTCTTCTCTGCCACAGCACCTTCCTTCTGGAATGGAATCCCCACCTTGCCCCTCTTCTCCCCCCCCATCTCTTTGCTCCCATTCCTTTCTGTTCTAGAAGGCATTGAAACTTGGCTATTTTCCTGGGCCTTGGGTAGGATTGTAACGAGCCCCTGTGAGACTTCGTTTTGTTTGCTAGGATTTTTCTTTTTTCTGAACACACGTCTCTCAAATCTTTTATTTTATTGTTTTAGCTTTTGACAGCAAAAGCGCCCAGAATCACTGAAAATCTATGTAAATAAAAAATAAATGTTACACCAAAATCATAGTTAAACCACAATTCAATGAATGAAGCACACATTTTCCACCCAAATTACGATCACCAGACAATCAGGTTTTATATTAAAGGTCTGACTAAGTAATAAATATCTATGTCTGCCAAGCTTGATTTTCTTTGGCAAAGTAAAGCAGCCTCCAAGGAGGCCATTTGCAGCATTTCTACCTAACTCCTGAGCAGGTTTGATAAGAGAAAGTGGGAAAGAACTGAATCAGCAGTCCATATCTAGTACAGCATTCTGGGCTGTATGAAGTTTTCAAAAACTTTTTAAAAGCAGCCATAAGAAGAGTAAGTTATAGTATCGAGAAACAGTATGTGCCACCACAAGTAATTCTTGATATCGTCAGGAATGGATGCAACCTAACTGTGGAAATATGTCATTTATTGTACATCTGAATGGAAATTAGGACAACCATCCTATCTTCAAGGGAAGTCCAGAATTTCCTTAAAATTGGCTTCTTTTACCCTATTATCTGTTTTATACCTTTAAATTTGTATAAATATTCACAGCAGAAATCACATTCTTTATAATGTTATTAGGTATCTCTCTAGTTTATCTTTGTCAAATCTATCTTGTTCAAATACCATATTGTCTGATATAAAAATAAATATAGTGGTTTGTTGTCTGTTTTTTTTAATGGAAATTCTTTGTAATAAATGTCCAAGACTGAAAAGGATAAATTAAAACACAAAATTTAGACTCCCTAACTACTGCAAGGATGTCTGGACATGGGGGAGGAATGAGTGAGGAATGAGCTGTGTCCTAATTTTTTCACCATTAAGAGGCAAAGCTTGATTTGAGAGAGACAATAGCATGGCAGAGACCAACTGCTTCTATTTCAGATTGGGCATGATCAAAAATGCCTCTGCTTTTTGTTTGACTAGTTTCCTTGGCTCTGTGGATTCCTAAGTAAATCTAGCATCACCAGCAATCAAATGTTTAAGCAAAACATGACAAGAGTTTTGACATCCCTCATAATACTTTGAGGTATTTTTAGCATATTTCCGAGTTGTATTAGCTTAACCTGTAATAGAATATAAATGAGCCCATATGGCAGAGATGTAATTATGTTGCATGTGAAAAATCCCTTCAGTAGAGTTTTTGTATGGGAGAAAGAGCGGGGAGAATTCCCTACATATCCCTTCTGGAAGGTGCGATATACACATGATTACTTACTTATTTGCATTAAGAAAAAGAATACAATGCTAACAACACAGTAATGAAAAGGGCAAGCAGCATATAGAGATCCTTGGGGGTGCTGCTGCTTATAACTGACATCCAGTTAAGAACAGAGAAATTTGTCCCCGTAGGGACAAATGATGAAGCAATCTTTGATTATGCAGGCATACTAATCATGAGTCTTAATTATTATTACTGCAAGTGAATGAACCACAAATCTCCAGGGAACATCTCTGTCACAGATACTTTGCTGGCATAAGCTAAAAAGAAAAAGAAGAAAGAATATTTTCCCAAGGATCATTTTCATTCCAACCTGATACTTAGCTGAAGTTTCTCTCACTACCAGCCATGAAACATTAAATATAGATTAGAAACAGAGAAATGTTGAAAGTTGACATTCACTGGAGGTGCACACCCTACATACTTGAGAGACAGCCCCAAATGTTGTAGCAACATGACGGAAACTTTCCAAGCCGAATGCAGCCGCAACAGAAGGGAAAGTGAATGTTTAGAATTCCACCAGTCTTCTGTTTAGCTTTCTTCCAAGACCTTAATTCATCTCAAAGTTCTAAAGCTTGTTATTGGCAGATGTTAGAAAGAACTCACTGAAAGAACAAATGATGAGAGAGGGGGGAAAGGAGGGAGGGAGAGAGAGAGAGAGAGAGAGAGATTTTCCTCTCAATGATTTAGACTGTAATGAAGCTTCAGATTTAGATTCCAAAAATATTTTTATTTATTTTATACTCTCGGGAATGCAATAGAACTACAGTGTACATTCAATGTGTTTGTAGCTATATAGACGCTTACATACATAGTCTATATAAATGTTTATATTCATATGCACACAAGTGTATGTAAGCTGGCCATTTCCACAATATCAATAAAGGATAAATCATTCTATAAACAAAGGATGCAATGCTTTGGGTTAGAATTCATGGGTACAAAATTTATATACATATAGAATATAGACTCATTACAGGAAATATTATACAACCTATTCTATCACAAGGATCTCTGTATCTGTTAATAGTTAATAGGCAATGGATTTTTATCCTTTTTATCCTTATATTTAAGCTAGACTGAACCTCAAATGTTGCCTTTACAGTAAATTGGGGTGTTTTCCTTGACCATCTTCTAAGCAGAGGACTATTCTTTACAAAACAGGATACATGACCTATATTAGTCATAAAATTCTGTTTTAAATTATTCATTTGATTTATCAAAATGAGCAAATGACCACCAACAATTTGGGTCAATTGTTGTTGACACAGTATTAGGAAAGAAGTACAGAGTGACATGGAGACTTCATAGTTGCTTCCATGGACAAGGAATGCATCTTTTTAACTGCTCTTCTGTGTTTCGGATGGCAGCAAAATAAAGTACTACACATTTTGGATTTAGAAATACACTATAGTAGGTCAGTCTGGCTATCTGCTTGCAGGCATTTTGGGCTTCTATCAGCTGCAGCTACAATCATGAGTGATCAGCATGACAATTGAGAAAATGCTTACCGGGTTGAGAAATTTTGCTGCATGTTGAAATTTGGAGTGTTCTTACCTGTTCTTCCTTCATTTTCAAATTCAACAGTATATTGTACATTATTTTCTATTATTTTCTCATCTGAAGTTAACAATTATTTATCAAATTCTGTATATTCTCTATGGCAGAGGTTGCCAGCCTATAGGCTGTGAGAAAATTTTGGTGGTCTGCAGGAAAATCTGGAGGTTATTTGGTTTTTTTGTATAGTTGTATGGTTCCTCTGTCTCATTCTCTCTCTCTGACTCTTTCTTTCTCTTTCTGTGTTTGTGTGTGTGTGTGTGTGTGTGTGTGTCTACCATTCTCTGTCTCTGTGTGTCTCATTCTCTGTGTGTGTGTGTGTGTCTGTCTGTCTGTCTCTGTCTCTTTCTCTCTCTCATTCTCTCTCTCTTTCTCACTGCCTCTCTCTGTCTCATTCTCTCTGTGTGTGTAACTCATTCTCTATGTGTGTGTGTATGTCTCTCTCTCTCTCTCTCTCTCAAGAATAAACAAATATCACACTAAAATGTGCTTTCCCGGATACATCTCATAATACTCCAAGACATTAATTATTGTTCTTAAGTTGTTTTTGATTTGTCTTTTGGGTAGAGATCCATTTTGGTCTGTGTGTATAAATTCCGTCAGAAAGATTTACAATCTTTCTATTATTATTGACATAAATATTTTATAATCTACATGCAGCACTGATATGGGTCTCTAGTTTTTTATCTACAATGGATCACTCTCCTCTTTCGGTATTAGGGTTATGCTTGCTTCTAGCCATATTTTCAGGGGTTAAGCTGTCATTAAAAGTTCATTGCATACATCTTCAAGTGGTATGGCTAATATTTCCTGTAGCTGTTTATACCACTCTGCTGGAATACTATCTGGTTCTGGTGTTTTTTCGTTCTTTTGCCTATTGATGGCTTGTAATAATTCTCTCAAAGTTATTTTTTCATTTAGTATAGTTCTAGAGCTTTCTTGTATTTTGGGTAGTTCACTTTTTTCAAGATACTGATTTTTTTTCCTATCAAAATTCTTCTTCTGAGTACAAGTTTACATAGTAGCATTTAATTATCTTTTTTATTTCTTCATTTGTATTTCACCATTCTCGTCCATCAATTTATTTATCAATCTTTTCCTTTTCTGCTGCTTAAGTCTATATGCCAGTCATCTTCCTGGTTTGTTTGCGTTTTCAAAAAAGTTTTGTTTTGTGCTTTTCAGCTCCAATGCCAATTTTTCTGATTCCACCAGGTTTAATTTGTGTTTTATTATTTCCATTTGTCTCTTCAAAAAAAATGTATGTGGATTTTCTTGTAGTTCTGATTCCAGTCAGATAAATTCTTCTTTTAATCTATAGTTATAAACATTAAAAATTTGTGCATTCAGCCATCCCTTTAGTTGCCTGGTGAAATCCAAAACTAAGGCCTATGAAGTGCAGGAATTTCCTCCAAAACTTAGCTCTGAATTGTATGCCCCAATCTGAAATGCATTTGGGCGTGCCATGAAGTCTGTAAATATGCTGAATAAACATTTTTGTCAAGGTCCTTACAGAAGGAATTTTGAGACAAGCAATAAAATGTGCTTGCTTGGAAAAGAGATCTACTTTCATCCATATTACTTTGTGTCCTGAGCTCCCTGGCAAATCCAAGATAAAATCCATAGCTATCTCCTCGCAAGATCTGGATGGGTTGGTTACTTGCTGTAATAATCCTGGCATTTTTCCTTTACCTGTTTCATGATTGTGCACTGTGTAGCTGGATGTATATTCTTTGACATCTTTTTTTATACCTGCCCACCAGAATTGCCGTTTGATCAAATGGAAGATCTTGATGAAACTAAAATGACCAGCCTGTTTGCCATGGTGAGCTCTCTGCATCATGAAAACCCTTTGACCTTCGAGAACATATACCTTACTACCTTTCCAGGCCAAATCTTGCTTTATCATGAACTCCTTTATACCAAACCTCTGCTATCATAGTGTGTTTTAAAGTTCTTCTTAATCTCTTCGAAATCTAAAGCTTTAGTCCTTCCTCTCCTCAGCATACTGTGGGCTGGTGCAGCTAAATTTCTGGAAGGTTCTGGGATGGTTCTGATTCCCCACACTGGGGTGACGGCCAGATAGAAGGGTAGGGGCTGCCCCCCCCAGTTGTCCTGGCTGTGGGGGAGGATGTGCTATAAGTCATGGGGGAATGCCTCGAGATCCCCCCATGACCCCCTGCCCTGGTTGATTAATAAGCAGAGCGGCCACTAAGGGTCCAGGGGCAACAGGCAGTTGGATCCATTGGTGGGTCCATTGGTGGCCTCCATCTGGCCTCTGCCATGGTTGACTCAATAGCTGAGCCTTGGCTGTGGCCCCTGGAGAGCACGGTGGGGTTCCTCCAAGACCCTTAGATCATGCTGATTCACAGGTTGTGGCACTCCCAATCTGACTGGCAGCTGTGCTTGAAAGGTCAGGATCTGCAGTCCTGGCCAGCTGGGTCTGGACTGCGTTCCCAATTGAGTCAAGATGAGGTCGCTCCTGGGTGGCCGTGCAGTAGATGCAGCATGGCTGACTGGGGAAGCTGGTAATAATTCCTGTGTAACCCCCAAGTGTGCGTAGGGGGGGGGACTTCACTGGATACTGGAACATAGGTGTGGATTAGGGATGCTGCTGCTGCTGCCCCCATAGGTCAGGGAGAATTCATCCCTTGCATGCTGAGCCCACCAAATTCCTCCTGCAACTGCTCCAAAGAAGAATAGGGAGCTGCGGGGGTTTGCCACTCAGACATCGCCCCAGGCTGTAGATCTGTCTCCCACATGGAGGACCAAATCAAGGTTCCTTTTGGATGTCTGGGATCTGATGACCTTCTTCCCCTGGGGGGTGGAGTAGGTCCTGGTAGGCTCTGGTATCCTGATGGCATGCTCCCAAATTCCTTTTTCCAGTTCTGAAGCTGGCCTGTTTTGGCTGCCCTGTAGAACTCAAAGAGATATCCAGGTGGCTGGGCTGGGGGCTGGAAGAGGGTCATGCATACTGGTAGTAGAAAACTATGTCAGTGAGTTGTCATAGCAATGCTTCCACAAGCCTACTTTGTTATCTGTGGTAACTTTTGGTTCTCAAAACATTCTCTTATTTTGGCTCATATGACCTTCTCGAACTTATCACCGAACTGAGTAGCAAGCCATATTTGGGAGATATGCTTTAAGGAGGCCTCAAAAGGGAAATTGGAGGATGGATCTACGAGGAAGATGACCTAAGCCTTAACCAACAGAAACACTGTTACTTTTGCCTTTTTGCTGTGAAGCCGGTAATTTTGAATAAACGTTCTAAAGAGATTCAGGCATCTTTTGATCATCCAGATGGCTGGATCGAATTCCTTCACCCTCCCACCACAGCCTGTATTGAAAAGAATTTGATCGCTCCCAGGGCTGCTTCTGCTGTTCCCTCAGGGATCAAAGTGGGAGAGTAAAATTTTCCTCCCTCTCCTCAGTCTTCTGTTTCATCTTAAGGCATCGGTAGAATGGTATGCCCTCCTGGGATGTTTTCCCCAGGTAGGAAGAGTGTTTTAACAGACTCAGCTTAATGCCAATTGTTCTGAATTTCCCTCTTTCAAAGAAACCTGCATGACAGTCCATCAAAATTCATTGATTTATTATCAGGTAATGTGAATATACAGCATAAAATAATAAAATTCCTTGGTGCTGGAGCAGGTCACTGGGAGAGGTCACAGTTCAAATTAA